>JABSTQ010003243.1:0-40168 GCA_013358835.2 Ixodes persulcatus
GGGCGACTTGCAAAAGGGGTGATCTCTGGAGAGTGCGTGGCGATTGAGTGATTGAATTATGCAGATTAGTTGTTTGAGGTAGCACCATGGTTGCTCTTTGGTGTGTCTGCCTCCACAGACACCTCCGGCTTCCTTCTCCGACTTCCTCATTAAGGCCGCGTCTCTGGTAGGTGGGCTTTCGAGAACCGTCTCTCTAGCCTGATTTTCTTGGAAAGGACGCTACCTTTCCAAGTACGAAGAGCGTCTACTTTTAAGTGGGGACACTACCCAGAAAAAAACATTTCTGCGAAAAAAGTTCATTTGAAAAATCTGATATTTACATCCACCAAGATCTAGACAGTATTCCCAGAAAGTTTTGTTGTTACATTGCATAGTTAATTTTTTATAAATTATTTTCGATCCACCGATGCTAAAGAAAAGGTAGGGGTCGGAGCACTTTGAACACATTTTTCTCCGTTCCACTTCTTGGCAAAAATTTCACTTGAGGGAAACTATTGTTTTGTTATTACGCAACTTGGATTCATTTTTATGAGTTTTTCTGGGTTGAATTTTGAGGGAAAGATAGCTATGAGCTTGTATTTTTTATTTTTGTCATTTTTCATGCTCACAAATTAAAATTTGGACAAAAGATGGAAATTTAAAAAACGTATTTGTTTATGTGTTTTTTTTTTGTCATGAAAGATGGTATAATTTAGGTATATAGCTCCATAGCTCTGAACTGTCCTAACGCAATATAACGCATGAAAACGACAAATTTATAAGTAATTTCTAAACGATGGTTTTCTACGCAGACACACCCACCTTCATCTTCACCCTGGTTAACAACATTTGGCAGAAATATTCTCAACACCAACAGAAACAAGCGTTGTAAATGTCATTTAAATCGGACAAGTGATTCAAACATTCACTTTTCTGGGTAGTGCCCCCCTTAACAAAAGGTAGGACGTCGGCCGGTAGGCTGTGGCCCCTTGTCCGGCGTCGGAGGGATGGCGAGTAAGTTTGCCCGAGGTAGGAGTCGACGCTTTGGCTCGTCGGAGAAAGTTTTCGTGAGTTGTGCCTTTTTTCCCTCGCAGGTGTCACGCTGCGGTCTTCGAATGCTTCCAGGAGGGCACCGACAGTGAGTGCTTTCGCTCCTCGCACCCAACTAGCCGAAATGTCGGGCTCTCGGATATGCGTTTGGACACCCTTCGTACTGTGCGGACGCATAATAGAAAGGTTGGGTTTTCGTACGAGCATGGCGCCGTTTGGGCTGTCCGCTATAGTTCCGGTGCTTTTATCTCTAGGGGCGGGAAACATGAAAGCATCATAATTGATCATTTCACATTTCGTGCTTCCAGAGGTAAAAGCAAATTGTGAGAGCGTCGTAAAGCCATTTCCTTCCTGCCGGTCGTCCATCGCGGTGCGTGAGATAGTGATGCAGCTGAGGTCAGTGTCGTCATACACCAAACCACACGTAGGACAGTCGTTTCCGGTTTCTTCTAGGGTGTCGAACCAAAACCTGAACCCGTTCGAAACCTTTATTTTTGATGGAACTGGAGTGAAGCCACAATCTCTCGTGACTCTTGCCGATTTTTTTGGACAACAATAATGAAATGCAAGCCGCACCTACTTTTGCACCCAGTTAATTTTAACGCTCGCGGCAGCGGCATTTGTGACGCATCATTGATTAATTGAACGGCAACAAAGTGGATGCGGCTCGGTAGTAATGAAACAAATCAATAGATTCTACGTCTATGTGCTGCACGACTCGGCATTGGAAGCGTACATTGTTGTCGTCAACGGCAGGCTAAGATTTCTGTAGAAGCTCTGCGCCCAGCACGTGTTTGTTTACTTCCGTTGCATTCTGACTGCACGTGCAACAAAGTGTTAGTGTCAAAGGCTAAAAGTTTGCGCCGCAGGCATCTACTGAATTCTTACATTGTCACTGACTATAGACCAACACACTGTTAATAAAGAAGCCTGCGTTTTCCCACACCACCTGCGCAGGAACCAGATGAGCATCGAGCGATGCATCTGCGTGTGCGCCACGTCCACGGCAACGCCGCCGCAGCTGCGCGACGTCGAGACGTGTGTTGGCATATGGCTGACCGCACCGAGAAGCTAAGGAGCTCGTCTTTTGACGGCGATAGCTGTTAAGGGCTCTCACCACCGCCAGAGTTGACGTCGGTCGTCGTCAATCTTGTAGCTGGCATAATGGGGCAAAGGGCGTCTGTCGACCATATTGCCATGGGCTTAAAAAAAGAATTGCCCGCCGCTCTTGGGATTGTTCCCGGCTCGGCCGCTTGCGAAGCGGGTCCATTACTACGGAGCTACGCCGCAGATTTGACATTCCGCTTATATACGGTATTTGTGGAACAAGCGCGCGCGTACGAGAGTCGAGTAGTGCCCGCTAGATAGCCACACTTGCTGCGACATCGTGATAGGAAATAATTGTAATTCTTACTTAATTTTAGATTTAATCGGAGTTACTCTTTGAAATTGAAAGCTTCGGCTAGGTGGCATGAGCCGCCACCCAATCAAAATTGTTCGGCCCAATGCGTCCAACTAATACCACCTAGAAAACAGGGCCTGCGCATAACATACTCGCTAGTGGATCTTTGAGTTGCCCCAAGGGGCAAATGCGCCAAAGCTCAACGACAGTACGGCGCAAAGTGGCAGACACGCGTGCATTGGTGTCGCCGCGTGCTAGTGTCGCGCTTGTTGCGAGATGCTGAAAGACGCACTGGCGGGAACGCTGATGCGTCTCGCCGTTCGTTGCATGTTCAGTGGTAAGGTAGCAGGCTCTTGAGAACAAAGCCAAACGAGACTTCTCCATCAAGACCCTACGGTGCATGAACGGGACATCGGTGCCCAACGACTTTGCCGGGATGTGTCGCAGCTATCATCTATAACACTATGACAGTGGTCATGATGTTTCTTTTTTATTTGTCCAGTGTTCTGTTTTCAATTTCTAAAATTATGCAGTTTAATATTTGAAATAAATTGAGGCATCCCCAGTTTTAGTAAAAGCTGACCATTGTTTCGTGCGGATATGAGTTCATTAGGAGGGGATTGCTTTCACCTTTAAATAGCTGCTTGCCAGCTTCACATGTCACTAACGCTTGGCAGAACAGCATCCGCAGCTGCTGGAATCCAAGCAGCGAGTCTCGTGCTGTATCTTCCGACGCAGTCCTTCTTGTTATTTTCTTACTTTACCGGAAGCCATTACACATTTGTTTCTTAACCACTCTTAATTGTACAGGTTTGTAAACAGCACTAGAGCACATAAAGTCTAAATATTCTAAAAGCAAGCTGTCGAGAAGCTAAAATTGAAACGGTTCACTCGGTTGGCACAGTCGGCACGTTGGAGAGATTGGCTGCCTATGTTGCCAACCATTTCTGCAATCCCCGCATTGAATGTGCGTTTGTTGGGCAAGTTCCGACGTAGATTGGATCCAGACTGGACTGGAACGAGAGCTTGGGTTTTTCTCTTACCACCGACGTTTGCGTTGCCCAGCCAACGAGCTGGCCGGCCTGGCCCGTGGCGGCCAGAAGCTGGGCAAGCTCAAGAAGAACTACTTCGAGGCGGTGAAGCTGCTGGTGGAGCTGGCCTCCCTGCAGACGTCCTTCATCACCCTGGACAGCGTCATCAAGATCACCAACAGACGCGTCAACGCCATCGAGCATGGTAAGGGGGGCCAGCCGGTCATTGCTGCCGTCACGTGCGGCCATTGCGCTTTTGGGAAGACGCCGAGTTTTACGGGGCTTGCCCATTCGCAACTCCAGCAAAAGCGGACAGCACCTAGTGGGAAAACGCCACACTGGCCGGAACGGGTCCTTTCGGGATTTCTGCTGTCTCTTGTGGCTTTCGTGATTGCGCGTTGTTAACGGTCGGCGTGGCGGCCACCAAAGTAAAGCGAAAGAAGGTGCATCAAATAATGTGTCGGCAGCAACAAAACGGCAGCAACGATGGCTCTACTGGGAAAAGCGTGACTCGTAATGGCCTAAGGAATTAGGTGAGCCTCGCATTGCTTTCATGTGTTGTGTGGGGCAAACAATTGTTTCAGAGACTGTCGTTACTGTTGTATCAACGTCTCGCCTAGGCCTCTCCAAATGCAACCTACGCAGCCGCGTGAACCAGACATTGCTACATTTATCGACGACAAAAAATGTTGTATTTCCTCGGACACCTGCCACTTTTTTCGCATTTTGGGGCGCAGACAAGAATGTGTTCTTCCCATGCGGATCATTGTTGGTTCTTTTTAGTTTCTACGGCAACAAACAACCAGTCAACACGAAATGCCGACCCACGTAAACCCCCCAAAAATTTGACTATGTCGGGCGACTCGAAATCCAACTGAGTGCTAACGGATTGATTGGACCCTAGTTTGGGACGAGTGCCGACGCGGCGCTTGCGTCTAGTTCAAGCCCCGCATTGTACTAAAGACTCGAAACGCCGGGCCTCCTCTCCTCCTCTTGGGCACGTCTTGGGCTTCTTCCCTCGCCAGAACGCCGCCGTTGGAAAGGGTGCAGACGACGATGATCAAAGTGGCCAGACTAAACTGCAACCAGGTTTCTTTGCCGTATCTGCTTAGAGATTTTTCGGAAGTTCGGCACTACAGACCGGTGTTTCAGGAAAAAAAAACTGGCCGGCGGATGGCCGAGAAAATACGATTAAACTATGTAGCAGTGTTATACGGGGTGTCCCCGCAAAAAAAATTATGTTTGTTTTTTTTCGCCGCAAGAATAGCTGCGCATAGCCAAGCGCTCATTCTCCGCCCAGAGGTAGCGCTGGAGGTTCAAACCAGATGCCAGAGAGTTAGCACAAACAGATATTTTATTCCAAAGTGATTTCCGGAAATTTCAACTGGAAAATTGCGACAGACGGAGCTCTCGAAAACATGGAGCTCTACGACGCCAGAAACGGAAAACGGGCGAAAATGGGCCCCATTTTCCCCTTGAAATTTTCAGAAAGTCGTTTTTAATTAACTGGAGAGCACGTTCATTGTCTCTCGTCCCAAGTTTGTTTTAATTCTTTCTGTTGCCAATCATTTCTAACTTTTGAATAAAATATTGGGTTATGCTGAAACTTTGGCATTCGAACCTCTAGTGCTGCCTTTAGGCAGAGAATAAGCGTTCGGGCGATGCGTGGCTTATTTTTGCAGGAGAAAAAACTTTTAGCCTTTCTGCTCTGGTGAAGAAGGAAGACCAGCAAAGCTGTAATATGGTTGGAATGAAATAATGGCTGGCCGCAAGTCACCATGCAGAGTGGAAAAGTTGCCACCATCTATGAGCGATGGCAGCAACCAGACAACTGGCAAGCGGTTGTCTTGTTGCCGCCGTCGCTTATAGATGGCGGTAGCTGCCCAAAGTTTGGTGTCGAGATTTATTTGCCCGCGGACACGATCCTGGGGAAACTAGCCCTTAACAGCTCCGATGGAAAAAAATGCTCTGGAAATTTTTGGGGGGGATACTCTGTATTGTAAATGGTACTGAGATTAGAAAAACCAAACACTTTAGCGAGGAGTAATGTTTTTTTTTCTTTATCTAAAATTTTAAGTAGCGTGGCTTTTTCTTTTATCTAAAATATTTATTTTTGTCTCGATATCACGTTGCTTTCTTCCGACCCGATCCTCCGCACTCAGTTTGAATTTGTTGTTTTCTGGCAAACTCGTAACTATGCCGTGACAAACATTTCCGGGTTTTGTCTCGACGACATAATCCGGCAGTTTGCGCGCTAAAATAAATCACTTTTAACGCAAAACGCTTTTTAGGTCTAGTGTTGGAGCCTACGGCGTCTCAAAAGAGTTGAATGGAAATGTAACGTGGCCGGTCGTCTTACCAAAGACCTTGTGCCTCGGTGGAAATCGACCGCCAACCCCTCGCTCGGTGATACGAAACTCTCTTGCGCTGGCGAAGCGGCTTGATTATCGTGGTTGCTACGTACAAATCGAGATGCTGTCTGTCCACTTCCTTTTGTCCCTTCTACTTTCTCTTCAAATTTCCTCGCCAGTTTCGGGGTTTCAACGTCAACGTCACATATAATGCCCCCATGCTTTGACTAGTTTTTCGCTCCATACTGTAAAATTCCGTGGAAGCGCACCCCCCCCGAAGCAAGTAAAAATTACCTGCAAAGGGGGGGGGGGGGGGGGGGGCGCTATCCCGGGACGGCACCAAAATTCAAGATGGCAACAACAAAAGTTTCTCGCCAGAAAAAAAAGAAAGTGCAGTGTACGTGGATTTAATATTTTATTTATCTCTGGGGGACATCTACTTCATTAGGCCAAATATTTGTCACTGCTATGCTAATCACTTTCAAAACCACCAAAAGACTCCTCACAGTCGGTCGCGAGGAAACGTTTGCAGCATTCTGCGATGTTTCCCAACTGCATGCCGTTGGCTATTTTGACAGCCTCTTCAGACAGAAGCCGGTTGCTAATGGCTCGTCCTGGACTTCTTTCGCACTCTAGGTATTCAAAGAGCGCGTCGTCCACGTATCCACTGAACACTGCCGTGCCGTTGCTTAGCTTTAATCAAAGTTTGGCTTTCCCGTAGTTTTGCTGCAAATTGTAAAAATTCTTGTCCCATTCCCGTATCCGGTCGAGCTTGAAGTGTCAAGACGTCTGGTGCCATTCACGATGCCATTGGACGACCTTGATTTCTTTGCCACTGTGTAAGAATGCATAGCCGACCTGACACCGCCAAAACAAAGCGACAGTGGCGTGTGGCAACCTGGCTGATCGGGCTGCAAAGTAGGATTGGATTGGATTGAATTCTTGGACTGGATTTGGCGGGCCAGTGTTGCCTGGGCGCGGTCAGCACGGTGCGTGATATGGGTGCGGAGCGGGGGGGAGGGGCGCTTTCCCAGAACGGCGTGGAAATGTGAAATTAGCGGTGAAGTTGGAGGGGGCTCTTGCTTGGGGGGGTGGCGCTTGTTCCGAATTTTACGGTAGTCACGATGTCATGGGAACCTTTCTTTGCCCCAATATGGGAGGACTCGCACAATCGGGTAATCGCTTAATGTTCGAATGTGGCTCGGTTCTTCGCGTAAAGCCGAAGACGCCGTCCCCTCGGTGCCATAATAAGTTTGATCGTATTTTAATCCCACGGATCGAGTGGATCCAATCTCTGAGATGTTTGTAAGTAAATTCCCGGAGAAGCTGAAATCCCCGCGTGTATTCCGCGTCTGCCAACTTTATCCGTGGGATAGAGACGCATTCACGGAGCGTTGCAGCCTCTCGTTGGTGCCTGTAGAGCCCCCCGTGCTTCTCCGATTTGCAGTGATCATTCCCCGCATCGACTGCACCCTGCAGTACATCAACTCGGAGCTGGATGAGAGGGAGCGGGAGGAGTTCTTCAGGTGAGAGACCCGTGCCACAACGGGAAACTCTTTCCTTTTTGCTTCGGCCGGTCGATTCTTGGAACAAACGTCGGCGATTGCTTTTCCTTCTCCGTTGTTCCCTCTTTCCGACCGCCCTTTAAGGATGAAGGGAGGAAAGAACTCTTGGCGAAGGATGGCCCACCTAGTCCTTGCCGAAGCGCGGAGGTACCAAGAGCCTAGGAAGTAGCGAGATGGAAAGATGGAAAGAAGGGGGAGGTTTGCGGCCATCCACCGCGCTTCGTGTAGACCTTGGATTCTTGGTCTTTGATCGAGAGTGGTGGTTCTCTACCACCGGCGTTCGATTAACCCTTCCACCGGGGCGCAACGACAAAAGAGTAACTGAAGAGAGCACGTGCTAAACGACTCGGAAGCTTTGAAATGGAGAGTAATCGGCCCTACTCCCTCCGTGCGTCTGGTTCGGTTTATTTAGCCACGTGGGACAGCCAGCGTCGGTTAAAGTTGAGTTGTATCGCTTGGCTGGACCATAGCCTCCTTTATACTGAAAATGCCTGCCCAATCGTTTCTTTGTCGTCGTCGCGCCTACTTCACATACTTGCTACTAGGGGCGCCAAAACCCCATACAGAAAAGCAGACGACGCTTGTCCGCTGTCTGCTACTACAGTTCACTGTAGCTAGCGTAAGCTACGTTATCACGTTAAGCTATGTGATAACGTAAGTTTTCCATGTTAGGTTACGTGGTAACATGACCTTACGTGTTCAAATAGGTCACGTGATCACGTAATGTTTTTGTGACACGAGTAACTTCTTTCGGTCATCGTTCGATTCACAGAGCTCTAGAGCGCTTAGCCATAGCCGGCATAGCTGAATAGCACGAGGCTGTCTGCAGCTCCCGGCACGCACACCGTGACGCCACACGGTGTGCGTGTGACGTCACGTAGTAGTAGGTGGATATTTGGCACGGGTGCTGAAGGAACATGTCAACTGCAGTGACTGCTTCCTACTGGTTATTAAGCAGGCTTCTACGGCTCACAGTGATTCCATCATCAGGCACCAGGACAGGGCAGGACTATACTATCCATCGGAGAAGCTAGTGAGGGTGCTGTATGCGCTGAAGAACTTCGTAGAGGTTTTACTGAAAAAAAAAACAAAATATGCTGAAAAGGCCTTTGTATGCATCTGTTGAGACTTCGGTAGATACACTTATGCATCATGGCGCTCTGAAATGCGCAAAGGCAGATAAAGATGTAAACCATTACAAGGATTTCCTGCAAATTCTGTGTACTAAGTATTTCAGGCCAATTTCCCAATCCGTGTCTGACAAGCATGACCTCAAGAAAATCTTCTTCAACAAGCTACTATCTAGGAAATTGTTAAAGCTCTAGAACTGCATCCGTGAAAAACAGTGGGGACCAGAAGAAACCGGTCAAAAGATTAAAAAAAAAACTGAGCTTAAAAAAAATTAAAAAAAAAAATTGAAAATGTATTTTAAGATCCCCAGTCAGAGCGTTGCCGACGGGTGCGGAGGTTTCCGGTCAGCGAAGGCTCGTTCGCGGTCCTCAGAAAAATCCCTTGACTGCCGCATGTGGTCTGCGGGCCCTATGTTTTCTGGCTCTGCTCCAGAAGCAATAAAAACGCTAAGTGGCTGCTGTTGCAACGTCGTAAACGTCCGCCAGCCTCTCTGTCTCCTTTTTTAATTTGGATTGACTATTACTGTTGTCGCTATGACAAGCACCAGAGGTCTGGTAACATTTCAGCATAGAAACAAAACCAAAAAGTGAAAGCTAAAAGAAAGGTTAAAAGGCCTCTGACACGCAAAAAAAAAAAATTTTTTTTCATGCTAGGCGTTGAAATGGCATATCAGGACATTACAAAAAATTGTTTCACTATAGAGTTGCGTAGTTTTTTTATAAAAAATAGAAATACGAGGCCCAATTTAAAGTTCCCGCCATGCACTGTGACGTAGCAGTGTACCGCAAGGTGAGTTGTATCCCTCCTCGTGCTTACCCGCGAGCGCGTGTAATATTTTTTTAATATTTTTGTTATTCTCCGACCTCCACGAGCGATCCAAGCAGACAAGGTTTCTTTTATTTGTTTTTCAACGATTAATGTTGCTGTAAAGGTAGAAGTGGAGTCAGTGAATTGACGTGATCAACTACAATGCCTAGAAGGTGCTGTGTGAGGGATTGTCCCGGTATTTCAGCAACTGAAGAAGAGATCACACTGCATGCATTACCGAGAGACATACATCGGCCGCATGTGCACCTAGTAAAAAAGTTCTACTCATGTTCTAGACAAAATACGTACTTTGTGCTCGACGTTTACTTGTACTTGGTACACAAACCAGTTCGTATTTTTTAGACGGCAGCATCTTTAGCCTGGAGAGTATTCGATGATTCAACGACCTCGGTGTCTGAACCTTCAGAAATGCGATCGGGCGTGTCGTATGCTAGCAATCCTAATTTCTGCGAGCGTTTAAAATTTTTTTTTCAAAACTTGATAGCTTGTTTTGCGCCCAGTATAGCCCTGTATCATCGGACTGACGGCATGCACTCGTACACTGGCTTGTTCTCGCAATGCTTTCATCATTGACCTCCATCACGTCTATCCACTGACTCTTCGTCCTCACATTTTACAGCACGCAAACTAACCAACGGTGCAGCGATAAAGAGCTAGTGGAACTGAAACTTCGTTTTCTACGATCGCTCGTACAAAGAGCAGAATAAAAAAAAAGTCTTAGGCACGGTCGCGGAGAGCACGAGGAGTGAAACCTCGCGTGACTTCCGGTGAACCCCCTTTTAGTGACGTAGGTCTATGCCTCCCTTCTGACCGCCCCGACAACCTTGCGGTACAACTGTTACGTCACAGTGCACGGCGGGAACTTTGAATTGGGCCTCGTATTTCTATTTTTTTATAAAAAAACTACGCAACTCTAGAGTGAAACAATTTTTTTGTAATGTCCTGATATGCCATTTCAACGCCTAGCATGAAAAAAATTTTTTTTTTTTTGGCATGTCAGAGGCCCTTTAAGACTTCTTTTATATATGAAAACTATACTGACGGTGCCCTGCGCTAGCTATGTAGCACAGGTTACAAATGTATTCAATTCACAAATGGCGTCACAGTGGACTGTAGCAGCGGGCAGCGGAGAAGCGTCGTCTGCATTTTTGTATGGGGTTTTGGCGCCTCTAGTGGCAAATATGGGAAGCAGGCGCAACGACGACGAAGCATGGGGAAGCCAACCATTGGGCAGGCATTATCAGTATAAAGGAGGCTATGGCTCGAACGATGGTCGAGGTCTTCGGGGAGTCTAAGGCCTTTAGGAACCCCGAATGGTCTGCGAACCCCCATTTGAGAACCGCCGATGTAAAGGAACCTCGAGCGATTGCTCGAGGTTGCTCTAGATATTCCTCGATATTCGCCAATTCGGAAGCTGAGAAACTTTGGTAACGACGTTGCACGCACACGCCACGGAGGAGGCCGAGCGTGTCCAATCCGTAGGCTCAGCTGTGCCGAAATTAGGCTTACCTCCGAAGCGACGGCCACCCCGGGTGGGAAAGGGTGAATGCCACATGGATACGGGGTGGACATTCTTTTTCGTGGGGCAGTAATACCTTGAGGGAAAAATGGAAATCATCGCACGGAAACTTCGTACGAACCTGTGTGGTGCTTGAACCAAGGTCGTCGACCGAACGCGCCGCGCTCTTTAGTTCCAGAGGGTCGCCATTTACAGCATGGTCCGGATGGATCTGACCCTTTGAATGGGTCCCGTAAATTGGTTTTGTTTGATAGGTGTCAGTAATTTACGTCAAAGGTGCAGCTATACTCCGCGACAACTCTTCTTGGCAATGCAGTGGAAGGTAGAGGCACGTGTTGCCTCTCCCCTTTGGAGCACTGAATAAAGCTGCGCGCGGGCTCTCCTCTCCTCCTCTCCTCGGAAATGCCAAGAAATGTTGTCGCGGAGTGTAGGTCTATGATGCGGAAATATCTAAGAAAAGAATTTACTCGCTAAAAAGTTCTAAATAAAGACCAGAATTTTTGTACTGAACGATGCCATTGCGAGGCTGTTTCCCTTCATTGCGAAGAAATGACTGCAGGCTTTTGAGACTTCCGATTTTATTGTAAAAAGGAACGTTGGTAAGAAAACGCGCGACAGCCTACTGCAACGTTTCTAGCTTGGGCTACGGAACAATTTGTACTGATTTGTTGCAAACTTTTGGTTTTCCCTCGTAACTTTCAGTTAATGCGAAATTTTGGTTCTACCCTGTATTTTCGTGAAGCACACGCACCACGCAAATTTATTTTGCCCATGTGGTACAGTGGCAGACTACGTTGCCATCATTATTCCCTAGTATAACGTTTCTACCTGATCTTTTAATGCGGAAGCATCAACTGTCCCATGGAGCGCCATTCAGTATTTTAGCGTAAGAAATGGTGACAATAGGCGGAGTGCCGTTAGCAGGGACAGTCCTCAGACGACGGGATTTCGACGCACTTGGACTTCGGTGCCTGGCAGCCACCGGACACGTGCACAGTGTGTGTGGCATTGTCTATGCGCACATGCGCTCGTTCAAGAAGGGGCAGAAGCACCGGTGCCATGTTCATTGTCCTTTTACGGGCCGAGAGAAACGCGCGTCCCTGCCTTTTAAAGGAGAGACCTCGTAACAGGGTGTGCAGGGTTAAACTCGTAACGGCCCCTGGGACGGAATGGCGAGGTAAAAGAACGGGTCCGCTCCAGTGGGGATTGACCTGGGGGCCTCTGTCCCCTCCCCAGACTGAAGAAGATCCAGGAGAAGAAGAAGAAGATCCGGGACCTGAAGCAGAAGCACCTGGACGCCCTGAAGCAGCAGGGCCTGGACGTGGACAATGCCCCCAACCTGCTCGAAGACGCGCAGGACGACGACATCCTCTTCGCCTAGCGACACCCCCGTCCTCCTAGTCCCCTTCTTTGTCCCCCTTTGCTCCATCCTCCGACGATGGCCCCAGTCCCTTCGGTCTTTACGGTACGGCCTTTTTGTTTTGGTCGGTGGCGGCGGTCGTTTCTTGGTCCGCGACCAATTTTTTCCTATCGTCGTCCGAGATTTCTTCTAGTGCCATTCTCAATGTAGTCTTCACGCCACAAACGCCGCGAGCTCGGCTCCTCCAGGTCCGTCTCTTTTCGCGAAGACCTACAGAGAAGCTTTCCCGCCGTTCTTTCTGCCGAGGCTTTTGAATTGGGGAGAAGTCTTCAAAGTGGGGAGCTCGGTAGGCGGAAGACGTTAATCTTCGCACTTTCGAGAACTCTCCTTGTTTTGACGGAGGGTGGAGGACGGTTAAGCCTCTGCTCAGAGATTTGTAGACTTTGCCTCGCGCTCGAGTTTTTAGGATTGAGTATTCTGGCCTTAACTCTGTTCCCCTTTTCCTTTTATTTAGAAACGGTCCAAAGAGAGTACAGCGTTTCGCACGTGCGAAGAAACTTGGGTGGAAGAGCGTTACGGGTCCCCTCGTTGAGTGTTTCGGATTACTTTCAACCGGTGCACATTTTGTGATTCCCGAAAAAGCTCGGTCAGATCTCTCCAAAAAGGTTTAGGGTTTATACTTTTTGAGAAAAGTATGGCTTCGCATGTTGCGATGGGCTGCAAGTGGCTTGGCCTCTGGGGCAGAGACCTCTCCAAATGTTTCACCGAGCCACTTGAAGGAAAATTGTTTTTGCTAAAGAGTGTTTCTACTTTATGTTTACTACAAAATTGTTGAGCCCCCTCCCCCCAAAAGAGGAGAAAATATGTTCAGAGTAAAACATTCAAGAAGCCTCTTTTCATTCCCAGTCTGTTGAAATGTAATTTTCTCTAAAAGTGTTACTATAAAGGTGTATGAATGGTGTGATGCTGTTTAATTCTCCTTCTGACGGATGTGGAGCTGTGATGCAAGCTTCTGCATTCCTACTTTGTATGCATATAAAATCGGGCAATGTTGAGATGCGTGACACAAACTTGTTTTATTATGCCATCAATAATACGTTGCACAAAGCTTTTATACAGTAGAAAGTTCTTAACAGCAGCTTTTGTAAGGGAACTCCCAGATAACAGGAATAAATTGAACCAGTTTTAACTTTTAGTGGTGCTCATTTTTCAGTAGGTATTAACTAGATTTCATGTTTTCTGTTTTTTTTTTTTTTTTTCGAAAAAAAAAAAAGTAATTTTTTGGGGAGGTGCGTTATTTTTTTTTTTTACGGTTTCAGCATTTTTTGTGTACATTGGTTGTAACTTAACCAATTTACTCAAAAGACACAGAATCTGTGGGAAAAAATAAACCGCCCCAAATTCACAAAAAAACAACAACATGGAACCCTAGTTATGATTAGGGGTGTCGCGAACTTTTGTCGAACCGGATTTCTGGGTCGAACTTTCGGGGTTCGACTGAGTCGAACCGGTTCGACGAACCTTCGAACTTTTCAGCAGATTCGACCGGTTCGACTTTGTGGACAGTGTGGCCAGACCTTGATACAAGCATGTCTAGCCTTGGAGAATATTTTTCTATGCAAAGGGTTATTTTAATTTTTGTGAACAGTTGCAATTAAAAGAAACTCATTCTAATCACTGAAGAAGTTAATAACTTAATTTGTTGTACTGTATTAACTGAAATAACCAATCAGTGCTGCCCTTAATTCATCCCTTAGCCACCACCATCCAATCCGAAGCCAACTGGCCAGCCTGTCGCGCATGCGCACACGAGTCGAACCTCAATACAAGGTTCGTCTAACTTTCTACTAAAAGTTCGAAGAAGTCGAACCTGGTCGAACTCGAACCTCGGCCGGTTCGCAACACCCCTAGTTATGATCAAAGAAACCCCCGATAAAAGCTATCATTCGGGAGGACAGATAGAAGTACAAAAAGCAAATGTCGAATGAATCGTTAATGATTTTCTTCTACGTGGCTGAGCTACATAATGAGATCGCTCATGTTTTTTTTTTTTTATTATTGCACACTACACACAAAAATAAAGCATAATTGGATGAACGGCAATATGTACAGCATTATGACGCGAAAAGTCTGCACCCACGAATAGACTGAGGTGGTTCTCGCTTGAGGATAACTGGGATGTAGGTAAGAGTTCCCACATCTGTGCTTTGGTGGCGCGATTAAAAGAAAACACAAAAAAACATTAGTTTTCACGCTTACATGATACCAGTTGCCCTGGTCTCACTTCAGGTCGCGGAACTTCCCCGAAACCTTCGCCAGCGCTCGGAAAATTTATCTCAACATGATGTACAATCATTCAGTCGAAACCTTCGCAACAAGAATAAAAACGTGACTTTTTTTATGTCGCTATAAGGACGTGATCTTGGTAGCCGCGAGTTCCTGGTTGAATGGGTTCAAACCATGGTGAAACACATCTTAGATTTAAGAATATTAATTTATTGCACTTTGGATTCAGAGATTCTGCTAGAAAAGCAACAAAGGTAAAC
Organism: Ixodes persulcatus; assembly: GCA_013358835.2. Lineage (NCBI taxonomy): Eukaryota > Metazoa > Arthropoda > Arachnida > Ixodida > Ixodidae > Ixodes > Ixodes persulcatus. The sequence continues at coordinate 14,763 of JABSTQ010003243.1, forward strand.
CAGACATTCTGGTAGTCAAACGCTACGACTCCTCACAGAGCACTAAGGCCCGTGCGCACACTTGGGACTTCTTTGGGACCGACTGCCTTAAAACCTCTTAAAAACCAACATCAAGTTTGTTTGTTCGTTTTCTTATTGTGATTGCAACCAACTGAAACTATTTGCAGGGATCGCCGTATAGATGTCAAGCTTAAGAACTGCGTATTTGCAGAGAAAAAGAAATATTCGGAAAGCTTGATTTGAAACGAGTCTATGATGTAGTGAAATGGATCACTCCTTGCCTTTTTTAATAACTTCAACCGGGACGTGTGGTTTCAAGGGGTCATGAAACGATATCGGGTTGGAATGTTCGTGACTTTACAGAGGCGTACTAGCCCGGCCCACGTCTCGCGCGAACCGCCACTGATTCAGAAGCGTCTTGATCACGGTGGAATTGCGAGGATAAAAGGGGTGCGCTGTTCCCACCAACCATACATACTTGGTGGGAACAGCGCACAGCTGGGAGCAGCCGGGAGTTGACGCGCATGCGTTCGCGCCCCGCACTCCGCACCGCGGGCTAATTGGCTCACTCGGGAGCGGGGCGTTACGGCGGCGAGATCATAAACTGACCAAACTCTCCCAATGTACGGCTCTGCTCCATCCCAGAGCCATCCAAACCATTCTGAAGTGGGGAAGAGAAGTTCCTCCTCGCCCATGCTCTTTCCCTTTAAACGTTTTTTTTCCCCTCACTCCAATTGGATCGGGCGCGACACGTCACTGTTTCCTTTACCCTGATCCCGTGCGATCCGGCTGCCTGCTCCGAACTAGCGCCATTTTCGTGCGAGCTATGCTAATACCCAACCGTAGATTTTTTTTTTTTTTTTTTTTTTTTTTTTTTTGTACCGCGATTTTAGCGTCAACGCGATCTTGCCGAGGTCGTGGCGGGTATGCGATGCCATCTTACTGCGCTGTGGATTGTACAAACAGCTTTGCATCAGGAAATGAGCTTTTTATCGTCCCGTCAAGAAAAGAAAATCTTCAGCGATGAAGACAGTGGCTCCACCGGATCGGTTGGAAAAGTTTCGACCGCCTCCGAGGGAAATGAGTGTATTTGATAGGTAGTTGAATACACGAGGCGCGTAAATAGCAGACGTCGCATATTCATCCGTGCGCATGTACACAGTTGCAGGTAGTATTCGGTGTTTATAAAATTTGTACGAAGTAAACCAAGGTGCTGGTGTGGCAAAAGGATCGGTAATGCTAAAAATTGCCGAAAAGTCCTGGGTTTGCACGCGTTTTTCTGTCTTGTATTTGCCTAACTCGAGAGATGCCGAGTCTGCAAACGCACTTCGTTCAAGATACTAAAGAAAAGTTTTAGCAGAGCGTGCGCTAAAGATTGCAGGCGGGTGCTCAATCCATGCTCAAAGTGACGGCACGAGCTCCCGCTAGCAACGCAGTCCTTGCCTACGATCCACAAAACTGTATTTACTTGCAGGAAGAGGTGCATTCTCTCCTATGTCTGCTCTTGGCACTTTCTGCAATAAACCGGTAACCGCAATATATTTTGGGGGTGCATGTCGATTTCCCAAAATAATCACAACTACACTGCTTTTTCTTTTTTTTTTTTTGTAATCGTTTGGGTTTAGCGGAATTGTAGAAAGCTTGTCTTCACACTCTAGCGACTCCAAGTCTGCTTGCGTCATTACATTTGCCAATGGAGGCGCCTTCCCGTGCTTTACAACTACAATAAAGGTGCACACACGCTAGTTTCTTCACGTTAGAAAACAACTGTCTTCATATTAAAAAAGATAATAATTATCTATTCCGCCGTTTGCAATAGGAAACAAGTACGGCAAGGCAGGCATAGGTGCGCGCCTTGTGGGCCTCGCACGAAAATGGCGGCGGGTGGCATTGCACGGATGGAGGGGAATCGCCCTCGATGGAGAGGAGAAAACCGCGGGGAGGGGGAAGTGCGCTACGTTGCAGTATGTAGGAACCTTACTCCCGCCGAAAGAGATTTGAAGTCCCACGCTCCTAGGAAGTGGCAAGTGTGTGAACGGGCCTTTAACCCCCCCTCCAACCCCTTCCTCGTGTAGTGGATTAAGGTACTTGTATGTGCACCGAATGTTTTAACATTATGTGCATTCATCAAACGCAAAAGCATAGAGTTTTTCTCGGACAACCGAATCCTTCCGGAAGGAACTAGTTCAGCGTCCCAACTCTACACACACCATGGTGCGCAAAACGCGCGCATCCGCCGCCTCTCCCACGATAATGTCCAGGTGGCGGTGCCCGCCATCGGATCTTATCCTGTTTTGTCACGCCATGAGCAAACCGATTCCAGCCTCGGGATATGTTTGCAGCCTACGCTTCGAAAGCCCTCTCGTTCCAGCTCAACATACCCGCGTGGCGGTCGCTAAAGGTACTTTGCCCCCCCCCCCCCCCCCCCCCCCCCCCCCCACACACACACACACACAAACAAAAAATGAATGCTAAGGCTTTCGGTATTAACCGGTACGACAGCGAACGTAGACGTCTGTTTACTTTGTAATCCACAAAGAATAAGTGATTTGAAGAGGAGGGTATAGCCAGCACCATCGATGGTTTGCGAGAGAATGAATTAATGGGAAGGAGATAGCATGTACCGGTGATGAGGTGAAACAGGGACTGTGGGATTGGGGGTAAGCGTGAGTCGGTTTGACTAGAGGTCCTCATCCATTCCCCCGCTCACTTGGCAAGGGGCTTTCATAATGACTCGGGGCGTTAGTACGAACGAAAATGGCGGCGCATTCCAGGACCACGCTGAGGCTCGGCGGTGCCTGCAGGCAGAGTGCGCGACCTAGAACTCTTCGTCCGAACTGGCGGCCAGAAGCTTGATGCGGTCGGCAGTCTTCAGCTTGCGGATGCTTTTCTGAAAGGAATCGGGGAAAGTGCCGTTGGTGCGTCAGTATGGGAACCGTTGCCTCCACCAAACCCCGTCAAGCATCATTGGCCGCGGCCGCCATGTTTTAGCCTGACTGGACCCGAGTCCGCGCCGATAGCTGATTAGACCTGTTGCGCACGGATTATGGGAACGTCATGTACGCAAAACAAACTCCTCCCACCCTCTTTCCACCTTAGCATGGCATTCGCTCTGCTAAGGTAGAAAGAGGTGGGAGGAGCTTCGCAACTCTTAACCTGTCGACAACTATACGTGTCTTAGACCGAGGGAGAGGGCTGCCGCCTGCGCACCGAGATACCGGATTCGCCGAGACAGCAGAGACGACTGCCTGCGCTGTCTGGACAGGTTTCCAGGACGAGATCCAGCCGCTCCAATTAGCCAGAGCCATGTCGGCACCAGGGCCATTGGAGTTTCGCGGAGTGAGCTGTATATCCTTCATTTCAGCTTAATTAAGTCCAGACGTGGGACCAATCAAGCTGAGTCAAAAGCGCGTCGCTGGGCCTTTTCTGTTTGGTTCTTTCAGCCATGATAGCGCAGGTATACAGAAGCATGACGAACACTCTGGTGGTGCTCTTTTGACGCTGTCTGTTTAGTCCCCTTACATCGTAGCGTCGGAATGCGGCCTCTGTGGCATTCGGCCGGGAAACAGATTGAACACGAGTTCCAACTGAACGCAATCTCCGCCCGTGCCTGTCGTTTTTCATATTTTGCAAGAACTAGTTTTTGCTTCCCTAACGAAAATATTAAGCCGCTTTCTAGAGAATGTCTATGGAAAACAGTGTATATAGAGGCTATAGGTATTCTAAAGAAAATATATACTTTTTTCTATCCACTGTTTATAGCTTTTTGGACGCTTTTTTTCTGTAGACTTTTTATAGAACTTAGTGCATACAGATTGAATGGAAATTGAAAAGAAAATAGGTAGAGCTTTTAGCACTGTTTCTGTCCCCTTTCTAACGCCAATAAATCAGTTCTTCGCTGGGGAAAAAAATCTGAATATTATTTTTATGTTTGTCTCGATACATTTATGAAAACATGCACTCGCATCTTGCCGTGTGTACATACACAAACATCACAAATACGCACGCCACGGTGTACTCATAACATCAGTAATTCAGTCCTCCACCGCTCTGTAATCCTACGCTTGAAGGGCAATCACTTTCAACGAGGACCATCACAGAGGATAAAAAAAGATTACAAGTATTTTGCTTTTTCTTCGCACATAATTTATGCAAAGTGTTCTATAAGGGTTGATGACCTGCATTTCCAAGTATGAAGCATTGCAAGAGGCGATAATTATTCGACATAGTCGAAAAAAGCAGCCTCCGCAAGGAGGCTACAACTGGGCGCTTCTCCGCACTGCACCATATTAGTCTATCGCTGTGGTTCCCAAAAGGGGGTCCGTGAAGGCCTGTCTCGCCAGTGAAGCCCATCGAGTGAGTTTTCTCTTGTGTATGTCAATGAGAGAAGTCTACTTCACACGAGCCCTTAGTTATATTTATTTATTAAATCATTGTCGTAATTAACCTGCACCTTTTTCTTCTCCTCACCTCTAACTGAGTCCTCCACCATTTCCGCCAATCCACAAGGGGTCCGCGAAACATCAATAGTTGAGAACCACTGGTCTAGCGATTCTAGTTTATAGAAATGCAATAAAATATGGCAACAGAAAGTCTATTGAGACGTGGTGATAGAAATTCTATAGCATTTCTTTCGTCTGCACTCTATATACAGGGTGTTTTTTTTTTAAGCTTAACAGATTTGTTTTAAAAAAGCCGTGAAAGTTACACTTATGCCGCTTGTGGAGGTGAGTTGTACGGCCAGGGGGACAGATTCTAGGGGAATAATCGTAACGATCAGTCGGCTAATTACTTAAAATTTGTTAATTAACTTTTTAATTAATAAAAATAGACATATGGTTCCAATTAGAAATTTGTTCAGCGTCGTCGAAAACCCCCAAATCAGTCATTTTCAGGAAGACTTTGAGCGCGTGAAAAGCGTAGTAGTGAACTGAAGTTACCGCTCGTGGAGCAGGTACAAAGCTAGAGGTTGTGATAAGGCGCCCGTGCGATTTTTCCGTCTCTTATCTAGCCCCAGCCTTGTACCTGCTCCAAGTATGGTAACTTTAGTGCACTACTACGCTTCTCACGCGCTCAAAGTCTTTCTGAAAATGACTGATTTGGGGGTTTTCGACGACGCTGAACAAATTTCTAATTGGAACCATATGTCTATTTTCATTAATTAAAAAGTTAATTAACGAATTTGAATTAATTAGCCGACTGATCATTACGATCAGCCTCCTATAATATGTCCCCCTGGCCGTATAACCCACCTCCACAAGCTGCATAAGTGTAACTTTCACGGATTTTTTTAAACAAAGCTGTTAAGCTTAAAAAAAAACACCCTGTAGACTTCGGTTGAAAGAAAATCTTAAAAAAACTGCCGATACGACGTGACTGGGTAGGAAGTTGAGAGACGTTAAAATGTGGATGGGTTCGTCCCGAGGTTGTGGCGGTATATTCATGAATGGACAATGGAATCGTTTTATTGGCAACTTTTGCACATCATGGCACAGAGGATGCGCTAGCGGAACACCCAAGGCCTTTTTTAAGCTGTTTAGCCACTAAGAAAACGCGAGCAGAATGACGTGGTTGCGACACTTTCGTGACTCTCCGGCAGCAGATGAATTGCTTTTCTCTCAAAATGAGGTCACCGTCATTTTATTCTTTTGTATAGTTTGAATGCAAACGATCGAGCCCGCCAAACCCGTAAGGCTCGTGACAAATATGGGTTTCTTCTTTTTAGCTTCTTATCCAGGCAAGTTGGCTACATTTCTGTGAGGATCCCAGTGCTTTCAGGGAAAGCAACTGCTCTCTAGTCTGTCGCAATGTATGAGCTTCGGGAGAAGCTCCGTCCCAGAATTTCCAGAGGCCGTCGCCATGCCACTCGGTGCGAACGCAGCATTTTTCTGTCCTCACTGAAATCTGTCGGCGCCTCTCTCTGTAGATTGGCGATCGCGGAAACAAAGCTTGGCGTAATGCCCAATGCGCCTCTTCTGCGATTCTCACGTCAGAACGGACTGTACGCGGCCCAATAGAGTGAAGGAACCACAATAACATGCATCGCCCTGTGCGCAACAACTCACGTTGACGTAGCACCATGTCACGCTGAATATGGAACTATGCTTCCCGTTAAACAAGGTGACCACAGAATGTGTGTTGTGATTGACTGCGGTAGCTGCTGCGTTGTTGAAGATTTGCCTTCAGCCAGTGCACGCTGTACAATGTTCGCAATGGGTCATTCGCTTTCAGGGGAATTGAGGTAGGATACGTGTCTGAAGAGATGTGTGGCGTGAGATGTGTGGCTTGGTGGAACGATTCTGCGAGATGTCGCACGTGTTACAAGACACAGAGACGTGTTTTTTTTTTTTTTTGGCTGAAACCTTTTTTTTTTTTTTTTTGAACGGGGGCGCCCCCTGTCCGCGCCTGCGCAGGAAGAAGCGAAAGTACGTCGCGAGTTGTTCTGTAGAGGCGTGGAGAGCACACGAGAACGGAACCTGGGCGGCGGCAGTGGGGAGGCGAGGGAGCGTGTCCGCACAGCGCGACCACGGCTCCCGGAGAGGATGTGTGTAAGAGAGAGAGGGGGAGGCGGGGGGCGGTGGAGGGGAATGGAGAGCGTCGCCGGACGGTGCGTGGATGGGGAGGGGCGAAAGCGACCTCCCCGTGATCGCGTGGGTTTTTCGGACCAGTGGTGGCGGGGAGGAGATCGAACGGTGGCGCTGGCTAGCGGCCGCCGTCTGAACTAATATGCGGGAATAACATTTCCGCCGCTAGTACTCGTTCAGCCATGGAGGACGAGGCCTTGAGGCTCGTGAAAGGTATGTGGATAATATTTATCTGCTCGAAAAACATCTTCGTAGGGGTAGCATAGTCCCTGCTTGTCTCACTTTGCTTTAAACGTCGCCGCATTCTCGTTGAAAGCAAAAACCAACCTACGTGTAGGCGCTCGCGATCGGCCGCGTCGCTCCGGCTGCGCGAGCCAGGTCGTGCGTGACTGACGCGGTGTGGCGATGTTTGTGCGCTTCCTAGGTTGGAGAAACCGTATTCACGAAACATACGCATTGCTTTTCAGTGTCCCTGCCCCTTGCAACGATCATCAGTCACATCGGCGAGAGCAAGAGGTGCCTCGTTGAAGGCGAGAACGTGCTGAAATGTGATCATGTAATCGAGCGCAGCGTCGCATCGGAGAAATTTTCACCAAAACATCAACCAAAATAGTCATTACACATTACGTTTTTCTTGAAATTTTGAAATACAGAACACACTGGTGAACATTATAGTGTAGAATGTGGCTAATTAGACTGCACATTGCCATTAAACGTTACGAGTTGTCTTTTTCAGTTTAATTTATCGGTTATTCGAAGGTGCACGGTTCACGATGAAATATCAATGAGTTCTGCACGATGAGAACTTAGTCATACACACATTTGCATTGCTCAATCGAAATTATAGGAATCGCAAAATGATTTACGCAGTTGCATAAATATCACAATATCTAACTGATACTGCTACCTAATATGTTCCAGTGTAAAAGCTAGCCTGGAATAAAATAGTGATCAAATGATAGCAGTACCACTCCGTGGCTTCCGAAGCCTCACGACCCGGTCATATGTGATCCCTTCGAAAGATTCTCCGACGGAACGGCGTTGCGTATCAAGAACCTCCTCTTGTGCACTGTTATGAAATAAGGTGGGTATATTTTGCCGGCAGCCGGCACAATCACTCGAGAAAAAAAGATTGCCGGGAGCTTCGGACGGCAATGATTATTCTAAAAAATAAAAAAAAATAAAAAAATAAAAATCGTCAAACGTTTTACGAAAAAAAAAAAGTTCGCCTACTTTGGTTTTAACCTGGGACCCACGGCACGTGTAAAGGACACCTTTCCACTGAGTTACTCACACACTAGAAGTTCCCGTTTTGACTATTTTTTTTACACGAAACCCAATGGGAACAACTACCGGCAATTTTTTTTTTTTGCTCGGTTTGTTGTTCCGGTTGCCGGCAGAATATCTACTACCTATAAAATACAATGTATGGTTTGAACGTATACCGATGCAAGCGTGATTTACGCGCGTACATGACTCGTCCATTAGCGTAGTTCGCTTGGAAGACATCGCTTGAAAAGTGACGACCACACACCACGTCCTGCGCAGTCAACTTCTTCCCTACTCTTACTTATCCACTGCGATTTGATATTTTTTTTCGGCAGGAAGGCGATGAAAACTGATTCCAGGCTCCAAAGCATGCGCTGAGAACTGCGGTACGCAACAAGAGCGTACCATATTCTAACAAACCTGGAGGGAACGCGGCAACAACACTGCAACAACACAGCAGCCAACTGGAACGCCGGAGTTGTTTTCCACGCAGGCGGTATTTGTTTTGGTGAACGCAGCGCCCCCTATAGTTCGATCTCCTCGCCAATAGGAGGAGAGCTGTTTGTTGGCTTGTGTGAGGAACAGCGCGGAAAGGGAGTGCAGTGCCTCTGCTGTCGAGTGCTGTTCTGCTTTCATATGCATGAGCCTTTCTTTTTTCCAGGAAGAGGCACAACGATGCGTCAGAAGCATCTCTCTCGAACTGCCGTGTGCGGCGAGTCGGAGCAGCCGTTTCTCCGATGGGTTCGTACGTCGGATTTGATAGCTTTGTCTATTCGTGTACGGAACGGCTCATTCGTCGAGTCCCCCTTCTAGAGCCAGAAGCGTTGGTCGGTGTACGCGGTTTGCATCGGCATTCGGACACAGATTTGGAGCACTCACGGGGTCTATGTTCCGGTGGAGCTTGCGCCTGGAGCGCGCCCGGCACCTCCTCCGGCAGCAGCCGATGCAGGCCAGCGAGCAGAGGATGAGCAGCGCCGCGCTCATGCCGCAGGCGATGGGGATCAGGATGCTCATCAGGTAGTTGTCCTCCTGCAAGGACGGGTCGTCTGGGAACCCGTTGTCTCGGCGCAGAGCGGCAGATTTCGCAGGGTCATTCACCTCGTTTGTTTTACCGGGATCCGTTCGCCTTGAGCAGAGACACAACTATGTCTTAATGAGTGGGATGCCGAAGACAGTTTCGGGACCACTCGGCATGTATACACTACCCCGTGACGTACCAGGAGCCGATCACTGATCCTCTGTTTAGCCAATACGGAATGCGAGTGGTAATGCGCTCCTCTGGTCCCGCAGCCTCGCTGGCAAAAAGGCAACCCAGCGAGCGTACGGCCACAGGGGCGTGATTAGCCATCGTCCTTCGCCCTGGCTGAACTGCATTACAGGAACAGCAATGGTCGACGCGCCGAGTACCTTCCGGGAGGGCGTATCCGGTGGATAAGAACGGCGGGTAAGGACCGAAGAGATGGAGATAAACTCCGTTGCTGACAGTGCGGTGGAAGCACGATACTCGTTGGACCAGCCGTATGTCTGTATTTGGCCACGTGATCCCACTCCCGCCGATGCGCAGAGAACGGGATCACGTGACGAGAGGGAGGCGGTTGATTGGTCCGGCGAGCGCCTGGCTCCCACCGCAGTGTCCGCTTAACGGAGTGTTTTGTGCAAACACCTGTTGACTCTTGGAGCCGAAAAGAAGTTGATACAAATGACTCGAATGGAAATCTGTTTGGCTTTCTTCGGGCTCCCCAGTTACACCATTTTAACGCAGAATAGGGCCATGGGATCCCTGAGGAAAGTGTGACTCACGGAAACCGTTACCAGATGACGTACTACATAGAACAAGCTATGCAAAAAGAACAGGTATTTGGGAACAAATAGTAATCAATTGAGAAGAAATAAAGTCCTGAACGCCAAAAGATGGTTATTCTTTGTTGTTATTGGCTGTGCAAAAGGGGGGATTTGCAAAGCTAGCTGCGTTTGTCCCCACTGACCGTTGGAGCTCGACCGAATGCCGAAGGCCGGCGTTCACGTTCGAACAGGGAGTAGGGACAAAGACGACCAGCTTCACGTCTCCCCACTAATTGATCCAATTAGCCCTCGGTGTTGGGTCGTCTCATCGCCTTTTCTCCCTCACTTCCTATCCGTATAATCGAAAAAAAAAAAAAGAGAAAACTGCAAAGTCCGCCAAAAGCCCCAAAGAATGCCACGGAAACGCATTCCGTGTGTTCCGACTTCATCCCTAGGATCGAGGGAAATGTTGCTGCACACGTAGGATTCCAGCTTTGTCCGCCTTTCTCTTTCTTCGTCAATTCTTTTCTCAATTACGGTCTCAGTTCACACAGTTCTGTTTCCTAACGTTACGCCCGTAGGATTCCGTGTCTTCGCAGTTTATTTTTCGGGAAATTCGGGGGCTGTTTTGGAAGTTTTTCTTTTTCTTTAAAAATACGGAACTTCTCGAAATTCGTTTTTTTTTTTTTTTAATTCAAGATTACTTTTTCTGTTTCCATTATTTTTTTTTTTCAAGATTAAAAATAAAAATAAATATCGGCACACAAACGTACCCTAAATTCCTAAGAATATCACCTGTATCGAATCACATGTCTGCAGCAGCATATGGCTTGCCGCCCTTAGCATTCGAAATACTGTCCCACGGCAAATCTTGCGAGGAAGTGTCGCTTAGATTAAGGTTAACGCTTTAAAAGAACCAAACGCTTCAACTTCGTTGCTGGGAAGCAAAGAAGCTCCAGCTGCCCTGCCCCTCCTTCCTAGGAAAGGCTCATAGCTTTCACTGTGGGAAAAACACGGCCGTTCCTGTCTCTAAAATACCAAGATAGTGATCATGATGTAGAAAACCCGAGACTGTGGTAAAAGTAGGGAAACTGAACCGCTTGACGCCGTTTCAGACGACTCAGAAAGTGTGTCCAAAAGCGCACCGTGATAAGTCAGTTGATTGCAAGGAAGGGGTGGTCTATGAAATACCACTGGAATGCGGTTTCAAGTATGTAGGACAAACGACAAGGTGTGTAAATGATAGATTGGTAGAGCACAAACGAAATGTAAAAATAAACGCACCCAATTCAGAAATTGCTAAACACATTAGTGAGTGTAACGATTGTACGGCGCATTGGTCGCAAACTGACATTATTCACAGAGAGCGCAACAACACTAAGAGGCTCATAAAAGAGACAGTTCGTATCAAATCCATCGGCAATTGTATCAGCCATGCTTCGATGCAACTCGGAAGTAGTTCCAAAAAGTTTCTTAAAATGTAAAGTTTTTTTGTTTTTTTTTTAATAGTTGTAAGTAAACGTGCAATGAGTCATTTTGCGGGCAGGGGTTCAGTTGGGTCTTATCAGTTCTCGTTTAGATAAAGCACTGCCTTTCCAGACTCCGGTTGGAAAGGGAGGAGGTCTGTGTGTTTGTTTTGGTGTGTTTGCTTTTTTGTTCAAGGTAAGGTCGTAAGCTTTCCTTTTAGGATTGAGGTCACCGTTTACGGTTGAGGTGAAGACCATGTGGGTAGGATTGTATAGATAACAAAGGTTGACCTTGTGACGTCGGTGGTGGCGGTTGGTAACCTAATTGGCCACTCACCGGGAATTAAAATCGGTTTGTTGTAAACGAAGGGGTTCGTGAGCTTAAAGTACGTTGAGTCTGTACGAATCTCTCGCGATCAAGTCGCAATCGCTCTACTTATAAGTAAGGATCTGGGGAACTGCGAAACGATAAAGTTGCAGACCACACTCGCGCTGCAGCTCTTGTGCTCATGGCCACGTTTCTTTGTTCGTATGCTTTTTAAAATTATTTATTCATCCGACGACACGCAGTGGAGCCAGACAACCGTAGATTTCGGACATTGCAGCACAGTAAAAAGGAGCCGGAACTAACTTCAGCACGGACGTCCGTTTTAAGCCTTTTGCCATACCCTGCGCGGTTGCATACCCTGTGAGGGGCAATCAAAAAATGCACCAGGTGGCGTCAGTTACTGGATGGTTAGTTATCGAAAAAGGTCTATAAGAAAGTGAGGAAATTAAACCGACTATGGAGACGTTCTTTTCCCGTCTTCTTCTCGACAAGTTTCCCTACTTTTACCACAGTCTCGGGTTTTCTACATCATGATCAACATCCACCAGCTCGCCTGCGCACTCACTGTTTTTTCACCAAGATAGTATTAGTCCGAGATTCCAAAAGGAACTGAAGTGGCCTTAGGACCGCCGACTATGTGCTCCACAAAAATGTATTCGTAAAATACCGTCTTTTTTTTTTCTTTTTTTTTTCCTTTTGCTATTGTGATTTCAAAATTTTGATTTTTTTTTTTTTTCGGATAAATTGAAATTGACCAAAATTCTACCGGCGAGTGTTTTTTTTTTTTTTTTCTTTTTTTAGTTTTTCGGAATTATTCGAAAGCACGGAACCCTACGTATAAGTCACGGATGTTCCGGTGACTCGTGGCCTAAGCTTTCCTAACGTAAGAAAACCGGGCTGCGTGAACCAGCCTTTTAGGTCTATCTGGTCGAGACCATCCACACCGCGATATTGGGGAAGCTCTTCCTGCTTCGAAACATCTACGACGCATGAATATAAAATGAAAAGTGGTGCTTACCTTCCATGTTAACCAGGATGAGAAGAAATAATGTCGAGCTGTAAAGAAGAAACACACGAGACAAAAATAAATGACAGTTGATTAGTGTAGATGTAATTGGCTCATCCTCTCGTGAACGAAATGATCCCCTTCCGCACGCAGACCTCTTCGGGCTCCGGAACGCGTTTGGAGCGTGCGGGGCTCTCTTCCGCCGCCGATGTTTCTTCTTTTATACCTTGGTGGTACAAAAACTCTTCCGCTCACATGAAACGCGCGGAACGCGTTTGGTCCGCAGATGTCATACATGTTTGCAGCGAACAGATGACGGATCACTCATGGGATAGCCATTTTGGAGCACCTAACTTTTTCAGCGCACACTTCATTTGTACTCGTATCACTGCGACTGATTCCTACATATCCAACTAGGAGACGGTGTCTACTTTGTCGTCCCACTTCTGTGAGTCCGTTAGCATCACGGCTGCTTTGATTTTCTCAAACACTAAACTAGCTGTTCAGTTCCTCGTAGAAACACCAGGCACGTCAAGGAGGTGCTGACTCTTGAAGGAAAGATTGAACTGCTTGCTACGAATTCTTAGGTTAGGTATGAAATGAAAGGTAAATAAAATAGGAGATTTCAGCAAAATAATGTTAGACGAACACCCGAATTGTGTTGCTTTTTCTTTTTTTTTTTTTCTTTTTTTTTTATCGGAACCCTAAAGGGTAAGTAATTTATCGACAGTGCCCACCAACGGCCAGAGGCCTAGAACGCTGGTGCACAAAGTCAGTTGACGGAAGAAATGTTGGAACACAGCACCGTCTAACGACGCACTAAAATAAAGAAAATACTACCATCGAAAGACATCCTGTCTTCGCTAAAAACGACAGCAATAAATGTTGAAAAGTAGTGAAAGCGCACAATAAAGACGGAGAGGCGAGCAGGACGAGCGCTGACTAACAACTGAATTTTTATTGGAAAAATAGAATCAGCAAAAGCCACAAATATCACAGAAATGTGCCTCTTCGTATTCGTCTTTATTGTGCGCTTTCACTACTTTTCAACATGCATAACCAACTCGCCTGCATCGCTACGTTAGAACAATAAATGAGTCGAGGTGAGTTTCAAAATACTGCGAGTGTTAATTCAGATAAAAATCGAAGCTTTTCTTAAATACTTATATTATAAACATTAATAACATTTCATATGTAGAACTTCGTAATAACAAAAATCGGCCTGCGAATGAGGCAGCCATGTTTCGTTAATACACCCCGCTATATGGACACCATTTTCGTGGACAGACTAGAAAATCACGCACATTTTTGTCTCGTTTTATGGACAGTTCGCATTGTGGACAATTTTAGGGGGGGGGGGGGGGCACGGAGGTATCCATACCAAGGAGACATCACTGTATATGCCTTCTTAGAAACAATCCTGCCGAACGCGTTAAGGCCCGTTCACACTCTTGCGACCTCTTAAACCTGGGTTGCTTAAAACTTCTTAAACCAGAGGACACACTGGCGCCATCTATTGGGTAGCAGTGTAAACTCGGCGGTCCGGCATAATTTTTTATTTCTGTCGCGCATTATCCTTTCTTTCTTGGCTCGAAAAACTTTTGTCAATGTTATAAACGAGCCTTTCTATGGGTATTACGCACATTTGACCTCGGAAATCCCGCAAAACCTTCGCTCTTGTGAAATGCAGTTCCAGGGTCACCGCATAGATGGCGCCACAATGCCAGTGTGTCCTCTGGTTTAAGAAGTTTTAAGGAACCCAGGTTTAAGAGGTCGCAAGAGTGTGAACGGGCCTTTAAGGTAATTCGCTTCTATCCACTGTTCCAGCGAATCTAGTTTTAGCTTACTCTCTCTCTCTCTCTCATCGAACATATGGAACCTATATCGTATCTAAATAAGAGAGTTGGCATAAAAAATAAACCTGCAGAGCGACGCATTTAGATCTCGCAATATCCGAGTATCTTTGGTAAATCTCGAATCTGAAAAGATATCGTCAAAGTATCGCAGTCTATCCTGTACGCTAGCCGCCGTTTTATTCAGAAATTTTTACTGCAGGGTATACAGTTTCTACATGAACGCTTACCAGGTTTTATTGTTTTTTTTATATATCCGACGCCCGCATCAGTATAGACCCTTTTCATGGCAAACGCCACCAGGAGTTGTTCTAGTCTTTGATGTCCCAGAGAACTTCCGGTTCATAAAATGTATGAACAAAGCCCACCCTAACACCGCTGTTTGAATTGTTGATGAAACGTTTAACCACCAATTCTCCAGGTGAACGCCAAAAGAACGCAGAACCCCCAGATATGATAAATATTTTCGAATACTCTTGTAAACCAACTTGCCTCCTCCAAGACGTTAAATTGACCAGCCGAGGGCCCTCGTTAAATCTCCAACTTTGATGTGCGTGTAGCGTTTATGCTTTCTAGCACTGGCGACATAGGCAAGCTCGACATACTTTCAAAGACGGAGCTACCGGAAGTTGCTTGGGGCGCAGGAGGCAGTTCATGTTTGTAAACATGAAAAGGGTCTATAACTTTCCGTCCTGGGGCCCTTATCTGGACACTTGGCGAAAAAGTGGGCGAGAAATCTGGCGGCCGTGATTGGCCAACTCCGCACTTGACCTTGGCGCCTGCCAATCAGAGCCGCCGGATTTCTCGCCGTCTTTTTCGCCAAGTGTCCAGATTAGGGCCCCTGGAGGGATGTTCTCCGCTTAGCACTAGGATGCGCTGCGGCAAACCAAGGTACGGAAAACGCCTACTGCGCGGTTGTTGCTTCAGCCCTCAGTGCGCGATGAAAAGCGTAGTTTACGAAACTGGCTGGCCAAAACAGACCACGAAAGGTTCGAGTACTGTCAGTGTTCCATGAAGCGATAAAACCGAATAATATGTTCTACGAGACTATCATAAAAAAAAATGTGAAAATTCCCATAAGCCTACCGTAACCGTCCGACCATGTAGCGGGGCCCGGGAAATGCACATTTTCAGTGTTAATGAAGTGGAACTAAGATTTGGCGCAATTTTGGCGCCCTCACATTTTGACGAAATGTAGCAGGATGATGTAGTTTGGCGCAAATGTCGCAGCGATCACTCTACATTTGTTGCCTGGGTGATGAGCGTTGCACTCGAGTTCATTGGTCTTGCTTTGGTCACCAATGACGAGGGACATCGTGCTCCAATATCCACGTCGATTGTCCATCAGGATGGACGCCTTTCTGCCATGGCCATGCAAACCGCATGAGCCATTGGGCTAAACTACGACTAGTCCTTGTCACTGGCTAAGCTGGTTTTTTTTTGTTTTTTTTTTTAATGGCAGCGGTTTTTATTTTTTTATTTTTATGATGCGCATTTTTTTTTTGCTTGGCAACAAATTGAGTGGCGCCATCTTTTGGGTAGCGCCGGCGCAGTTCCGGTTCACGTGTATTTCCTAATTTTCCACTCATCATTCTTTTATCGTAAGAGCGCATTAAGTCTGACACTGCTATAAGCGGCCATTCCCAGAACATAGCGTGTATATTTGATTTCGCAAATACTGCGAACCATCTAGTTAAGAGGCGGAAGTGGTTCGGGGCTATTTGCACACTGGCGCCAGCACGTTTCAACTCACGCGAAAAAGAGCGAATAGGGAATTAATGAGGGAAATCTGTGTGTCACGTGACGTATATTTTCCCGCTAAATCTAGCGGGGAAATTAAATGGTTGCATAGGTCACGTGACGTCGCTTTTCCCCGCTAAATTCAGCGGGGAAATTGAATAGACCATTTGCTATATTACCCAAGCATCAAGGAGAATGCAGGGATTGGTGTTCCACGCGCCACACGCGCACGCCTTCCCCGTATAAAAGATTTGAAGTAACCCCGAAAGAGCGTTGACGAACACGCGTGCAAGATGCCATTTGTTTTAGGTATTTGCTTTAGAAAAGTTACTACTGCTGAGGCCAGCACGTGCGGCGCGTGGAACACCAATCCCTGCATTCTCCTTGATGCTTGGGTAATATAGCCATAGATCTATCTATTGGTGTCTGGGTCGCAAGTCGTGAAGTTTCCCGCTAAATTCAGCGGCTAACTGAACTGACGATAGGTCACGAGACGTCAATTTCTCTTAATTGTATAGGTCTCGTGACGCCACTTTCCCCGCTAAATTTAGCGAAAAAATGCACCGACGGACAGTGGGAAAAAATTTTGGGACAAGCACAAAATACGTTAAAAGTATTTTGTGCTTTCAAAAAAAAAAAAAAGAAAGACCAGGGATGGTGTTTTGAGTGCATCGCGCTACACTGTGTGACTTCCGCGAGTGATCTGTTCAGGCATCTCCTTACTCTTGGGAGTTCTGTCGACGGCGTCCTCGCCGAAGTGCAAGACAGCGTCTCCAGGCCCCCGCGAAGGCGGGGAGGGCGTAGCCGCCCCAGTCCCGTTACTTCCGTTGGCCGCTGCCAGGCTCTGGTTCTTGGCGGTCGGGACCGGCCCGGTGTCGTTGCTCGCCACGGGCTTCCCAGTGGTTCCCGAAGGGTCGCCCCTGCCGACTTTGCCGTCGACCGAGGACGCTTTCTGGATGGCGCTGTCGACGTCCGCACTCCCTGCCAAAACCTAACGGGTTGCAACCGGAGGAGTCAGAAAAGCTTGGACACGAAAAATACGACGAAAACAGGGCGTGGCAAACACCGATCGCTCCCGCCTCATACTAAATAACAAAAATAATAACTCCACGCTTTCAACTCCGGCAAAGGGACAAGATTCCAAACGGCAAGCAATTAAGGTATCTGGACCCTATCAGAGGCTGAATCCCTTTATAACCACGAGGGCGTTTGCTTCCTACCTTGGCTAAAGGCAACGAGAAATGTTACGAAAACACGATCTGCTGGATTCTCGGACACTGCATGTTGAAAGGTTTGTGCAATAGAAGCCGATCCCGTAGCCCGCACACGAGGTGGTCGCTGTGGCCACGTCAAATGGCGTCCTATAACGGGTGGAAGATAAACGTGTCGTACTTGCGTGGGCAGCAACACGCAGGCCATCGCCGCCACGAGGAGAAGACGCCGGGTTCCGAGCATGGCGGCTGCGCCGAGATCCGACTTCCGCAGGCAAGATCCGGCGGCGATAGTTCACCGTCCAAGTTGCTTCAAAACCAGCGGAAGCCCAGAAAAAGGCCTAATGAGACACGCGAGCGAGAGAACGGACGCAGCCTCGTCCTGAAACGCGGAGCGAAGCACAGCTGCACTTGCTCGCCGCTTCGGGGGTGAGGGAAGGTGCGAGAGAAACAAATGAACAGATGTTCCTAGGCATTTTGCGGAGGAGCGATACGCGACCGTCGATGGCTGCTTCTTTGGACTGCCCTTGCGCGATCAAAGGTTCTGTCTTGGCCTGCGTACGGCTCCACTGAGGTCTCCGTCTTTTAAACGGCCAACGCGCATTGGGGGCTTGAGGACCATTGGATCGTGAGGTTCTGATTGGTCGAGCGGATTAGACGAACATCAATGATTGGTGCTTCCAGTGCATCGCGGTGCCGTTCGACCGGTTACAAAGTCACAACTGGGCACGCGATCCTCACAGTGCAGCAACGGCAACACCACCTAGAATAATCAAAGCCTCCGCATCGCCTGCTCTCCCTTCGTGAAACGTCATCGGAGTCGGATCGCGCTAACTCGGCTATTGGGCGCGAGTCCGACCTTGGACGCGCTGATTGGACACGAGCCCCGGCCGAACACTGACGCAGCACTCGTGCCCAGTCTCAGGCCTCGGTCGATCTGACTGGGATGACGGTAAGGAGGCCTTTCTGCTTATCTAGGCGGTGTTGGCAACGGCCGCTCGATCACTGCCGCTTCACCGCGAGATGTGTAGGAACACTGAGCCAGCCGAGTTTCCTGAGCCGGTCGCTGGAGGCGTGCTATGCCGCGCACCGCTCCCACTCGTTCGGTACCACCCAACACCGCGTTGAAGACAAGGCCGTAGTGCTGACATTCTTGCGTCACCAGCGAAGGCCAACGCTGGACGCAGATTAGAAACGAGTGCTGCGTCAGCGCTCGGCTTCGAGTCAAGTTTTAGCCGAACGTTGACGCAATCGTCGTGTCCAACCTGTACCCACCGTTAGCCTTCGCTAGTGACGACATCTAAGTCAGTACTACGGCTTTGTTATCTCGGAGGCGTTCCACCAGCCACCGCGGCCGCTGTCCCGTGCCATCAGGCTCAACTCACTGCGGCCGCCTCGACTACTTCCGATGGCAAATAAGAAAGAGTTACTCGGCAGGCCGTTCCCAGCAGGTCCGGCAAACGCATGTTCGTCGCTTCGGAAAGCGAGCAAAGCACGCGTCATACGCACCAACGCTGGAGATATGCGGCACCTTTGCACGTTTCTGAACTGAGCACCAGGATTAACTCGGACAGTTAGCCGAGATGTCGTTATTGTGCGTGCCCGCACCGCTATCCTAGCCGCGGGGGGTTCTCCTCCAACTGCGGGATAGCTTCTCTGGTCTGATGTGCGTCGCTTACCCCAGCGAGGTTCAAACGTCGGGAAGTGGGAGACGTGGCAGCTGCCGCGACGGCGCCCATATCGGCTCAGTCTGGGCTTGTCCGGATACACGCATTTCCGGAAACGAGACACTTGTTCCGCCTCCAAGCCAGACCTCTTCCGCCGGCGCCGGCCTGCCAAGTTCGATCCGGTCGTAAACTCCGCGCTACTAAGTACGTTATAACTTATAAAGCAAGTTTGCGCGTCTGTTCAACCGTCAACAGCTTAGCGACCCCACGTGACGTGGTCGGGTCCCGCACTGCCTCTGGTCGGGCTGGCAATCAGAAGGCGGCCTCCTCTGATAACCGGCGGCGTAACTTGCTATGCCCGCTTCATAAAGACGCCTCAGTGTTGAGGCCGAGGCACAGCACTCAAAACACGCACATTACGCACGTATCATTGATAGCATCCGTAACAAATGACGAATATTTAGGACCCGAGAAAGGGGAGCAGAAACAATAATAAAACGAACAGGCGCGCTTCTTTTTTTCTTTTTTTCGGGTCATATTGCAATTTGGCGTTTGATATTAGGATTATTTCGTCCCGTGATTGGCTACCTGCGCAGTCTGCGGGAAAGTCAACGCACAGGCTTTCTTTCTGCGTTGGACAAGCCGCCACTGAGCAGAGGGCTGCCTCTGGTTGTACGCGCACAGTCGAAATAGAAGTTACCGGAACGCACATGGATTAGAAACGTACCTTCGACGGTGAAGGCGCGCATTCTTCTCCCCTGACAATACGGGGAAAATTACGAGTAAGAAATCGACTTATTTTATCGTTGTCCTTTTTTTTATTATTATTCCAGTGTCTCGGTCAACGTCGTCACTTTCAAATGTCACCATCGTTATTTTCCAGATAAACGCTGTTACTTGGTTGAGTTTTGCGTCAACGTTGTTCAAACACCGACGAAAGTTATCGTAGAAATATTACTGAAGAAAGGCGAACCCTACGCCGCGATGTTCAAAGAATGCGTTCCCCGTAACTAAATTCTCAGAGGTCACTGGTCGGAGTACACCGCGTAAGACTCTGAATGCAGCATCGCTCATTGGACTTTGAATCAGGTCATCCAATTAGAAGGCCGACATGTATTATCATCCAACTGCGACGCGTTCTCAATAAAAAGAAATTATATATATATATATATATATATATATATATATATATAGAGAGAGAGAGAGAGAGAGAGAGAGGTAAGAGAAAACGAAAAAAAAAGCACCATTTTTTTTTTTTGTTGTTACTGAGATGGCACGTTTATTGGAGCGTGCCACTGTTCGCCCCCTTTTATTTGGCTAACCCGAACAAAGAAAGGCCAACGGTTGCTGTTCGAGGAACACTCACCTGCGAAAACCCCGAACTTTCGGCGTATATCTCTATATAGCTGGGCGAACGCCGCGGCCGACCCGAAACGTGCGCCCAAAGCAGACGGAACGGCCCCGAAGTTGCCCGTAGACGAACGCGAAGCGACGGCGTCCGAAAGGCGCACCTGTGGCCGGAGCCGCGCGTTCTCGTGCGCGGCCGCACCTGCTGCGGACAGATACGACCCGATAAAGTGCGGGGCGGCAGCTGGCCCCAGCCCCGCGCCACTGCGCCGCCTGCCGAGTTGCGAGCTTATGCGGGCCTGCCTGGCTGTGCGGGACGGGGAACCGACCCGAGTTCATTCGCACCTCGAAACAGTACGGGTTGGCCAAATCCCAGCGCTACACACTCTCGTCGCGAAGAACGCCTCAAAGAGAGAATCCATCCACCTTTTCCAAAATCATGGTTCCAGGGTTTCTGGAATTGAAACGCACGTTCTCCTCCCATATGAATTCACTAATGACCACGGCCGGTTTTCGAGCGTGAGGTTTCTTGGTGTGCGTTCCCGGCCCAATAACCTCGAATCGGTGATTTGTGAAAAGGGCCAATCCGCTGCGGACTGATTCGGGGCTTGGATGCGGTTCTCCAAATGTTGCGTATAGCGAGCGATGATCCGCGTATAATCGGTCACCAACGTGACAAGTGCAGGCGATGTTCCGTTCGCACAAACATCACGTATTCAGTCAATGTCTAACGCTCCGAGAGACATTGGGCATTCTACGCAGCTTGGTTCTTTTATAGGCGCCAATCTTAAGAAAAGAAAGACACTTTCCGCCCGCAGAAGGCAGCGTTCGTATTGAGCGGTGTCGTTAAAGGTAGAGCCACTAAATTAGTTGCGCTTAGAGCATCGGCACTCCGTTCCCCGGCAATGTTGTGGGCGCCGCCATTTCAGGGCTTGTGCAGAGCAGACGCAACTGCCGATCACCATGATTCAAAACAAGGGACTTCCTCAGCATTAGATTCGGTGTTCGGAAGTTCAGGTAATATTGCTTTGCTCCATCGCGAACTGTTTAAGCATTTGTGGAGGACGGAAAAGCGCTTCCTGTGATTTCAGATAAAGCTTCAGATAACTGGCAGCCATGATTTTAAGCCACAATCTGGCCAAGTGTCGTTACTCTGAAGCGTAGCGTATTTAGTGGCACTAGTTAAAGGGATGCTGAACCAAACATTTCAGCGT
The DNA here is from genome assembly GCA_013358835.2 of Ixodes persulcatus. Lineage (NCBI taxonomy): Eukaryota > Metazoa > Arthropoda > Arachnida > Ixodida > Ixodidae > Ixodes > Ixodes persulcatus. The sequence goes on from JABSTQ010003243.1 coordinate 36,230, forward strand.
GTATAGACGTTTCCACTGTTTACAAAAATCACAGTCCACACGTGTTAAATCACAGTCCAGAACGCGCACGTTCGTCGCTTCGGAAAGCGAGCAAATCACGCGCCATACGCACGAACACTGAAAATGGAACCTGCCAAGTGTCCTTTTTTGGAAAGGTCTATAATAAGTGGCGCACGACCTTTCCACGAGCCAGGAGCCGCCAGTGTGCACGAGCACTCGCAACGAAATTGACGTCATCATATCCCCCATTCACACTTAAAATAACCTTGAATGGCGAATATGATCACGTCAATTTCGTTGAGTGTGCTCGCACACACCGGCAGCTGCCGGCTCGTGGAACACGCTGAAATGTTTGGTTCAGAAAAAAGACGACGAAGTTTAGAGAGATTGGAGGCCTTTTGCATCTGCTCCCTCGAAAACGGCATCTGGTTTTTATTTTACGAATGATACGCCGTGAAATTTAATTTCCGGCGTCAAGCAGCAAGTTCAAGGTCCCGGCCCAGGGTGGTACTTCACCAGTAGCCCCAGGCCGAGGACCTCAAGGATGTCTGAACAAGCTTCATCGCTGGCACCAGGGATCTCCGAGGGCGGGACACCCGGACCATCACATGCAAGTGCTCAGCAGCCAACTCAGAACGCAGTAGCCATGCCACCAGTTGTCATGGCTACCAGCACTATAAAAATTCCAACCAAGCGACGATGCCCGGACTTTGATAAAGATCCACTATCCGACGACGACCTAACCTCTACCTACACCGTTCACGGCACTATCGCCCCATCGGAGGGAGGCAGTTAGAATCCTATGCAAGACGTCGACCTGGACGATTACGAGAACCCTTTCACTGAAGTCCGATACAAGAAAAACCGCCCTGCAGGGATACCAGTAGTCTTTAAAACAGTCAATAGTGAAAAATCTTTCTGGCGCATCAATCCCAATGTTGTTGCCAACGAAGTGATTGGCATCGCCAAAGAGAAACTCCTTTCGCACCGCATCAACAAGGATGGCAGCCTTGCTGTTAGCGTTGAATCTCTCCTAGCGGCAAATAGGCTTCTTGCTGTTACATCGCTTTGTACCATCGAGGTGACCACGAGTGTCCCCGAGTCGTACTCACGGAACCTCGGGAAAATCAAAGGAGTCCCTCTTGAATACTCGGACGGTGAGCTACTCGAATATTTAAAAGATTTCGTCGTCATCTATGTTCAACGCCAGATTGCTTACAGACGACAGGATGGCGACAAAGTCGAAGAACGCAAGACTGAGAGTGTCATTCTTCGTTTCCGTCCGGATCGCCCAATGCCACAGCGCATTTTAATGGGTTTCACATCTCACCCCGTAGAGGAGTACTTCGGCCCACCCATCCAATGCTTTCACTGTCAAAGATATGGGCACATTTCCAAATTCTGCCGTGGTCCACAACGTTGTAAAGTGTGCGCTGGGCCGCACAATCACAAGGAGTGTACATCTTTGCAAGACCCAAAGTGTGCCAACTGTGAAGGTCTACATCCCTCAACGTTTGCTGGATGCCCATGTAAGAAGTCCGCGACAAACATACACAAGAAGGAACTCGTGAAAGGTAGAGATTACCGAGCATAGAAACCGAACCCGAATCCAGACATTGTACGTTTTGCAAGGCCACCGCCACCTGCAAATCCAAAGAAATCAACGAAGATAACGTATTGTGACGTCGCACAAATGGCACCAAAAGAAGATAGGAGAAGATCAAACGCAATGTTACAGCATGACATTTCTCCGTCAAGAAATACCTTGGTTCCTACGACACGGCCGCCGGTAGCAGCACCTCGTACAAGAAAGAGCAACGAGCGCAACCCACCAGCTGCTGCAGTTCCAGGTAGAATACCTCAGGAACTACAAAAAGACCTTGGACAAGTTATTGTTCCCATGCTTTTTGCTGCGCTTAGAGCAATAATCAGAACGATGCCCGGTTCTAGCGACCTTCCGGAAGTTAGGGCAATACTGGCCATGGAACCACTCATCAGGTCAACATGCCCATTGGTGAGTGGACACCTCCATGGCTGAGGTCTATAAGCGCACATCTATCCTTCAGTGGAATGCTAACAGCTTGCAAGGAAAATCAGGGGACTTTCGACAATTTGTTGCACAGTACTCTTTCCCCATTCTGGTAATATCTGAGGCGCGTGTAAATAATAAGTTTTATTATTATTATTATTATTATTATTATTATTATTATTAAAGGGGCGGTGCAACGATAGTCAATTGGAATGTTTTTCACTTTACCCGAGCGTACTGACACTAGTGGGACTCAAGGATACTCGCACGCAACGCCACTGACCAAGAAACTCCTTTGTTGCGGTGCAATTTCGAGGACAAAACCGAGCATTTTCATTCAATCTCTCCTTCGCAAAACCTGATGACGTAGCTGGGCGGTAGCAGTACCGCCCAGTGACGATATTTGAATGCGGCTCATAGATTGGACCCGAGCATTGCGTGGGCACTCGATTTGGGCTCGTGATAATCTATAGCTCGAGAAGAATTTGGGTAGTGTCCTGTGTCCAATCGCTGCAATGACGACAACAGCCGAACCATAACAATGTCTGGAACTCAGCGCGTGTCCTGTGCTTTGCCAACCCCAGCGCATGGCTATGATCAACATTGGCGGCATATAATAGGCTCCAGATCACGTGGCCGCTTGTTCTGGCTGCGAGTTGAGGGGGTGAACTCTGCTCGTTTTTCTTTATTTTGTTCTGTGACTTCGATTGCGTGTGGTGAAAAACGAACGGGTGTTTAACAGGTCATTAACGTCAGGGATCCGTTCTAAGCGGTATTTGCGCAAAATACAAAAATCGTTGCATCGCCCCTTTAAAGAACTTTATTTTCCATTTTGATACATAAATGGAGGAAACAAGGGAAAAAAAAGCTGCGAGAACAGCTTGACATTCCCCTTGCTCCCTTCTAGTGGCATATACAGAAGTCAAAACAAAGCAACAGCGAACAACACAGAGAAAACCGACATTGCAAAGTAAAATATAAAAATCAAACAGGTCTCATAAATCGATTCATTCGTTTTCGCCCCACATTAGTTCAGTTCGTAATTCCTGAATTGCGATAGAAATAATATCAATGTTATTTTTTATTAGGCTGTTCAATATAGTAGGAAGTGTGTATTTCAGTGATTGCATTGAATAGTTGTTATGACACAATGGCACAGTCCAATGCTCCGCCGACCGAGTTGGGTAGGAAGTTGCATGTTCTCTTAGCTCCGCAAGATTTACTAAACTATCCCCATTTCTTTTATTTTCTAACTTGAAACTGATCACGAGTCTGTACTGATACATTTTGTAAACAGGAAGTATACTATTTTTTATGAACAGTCCCTGGGTGCTAGAGTCGTAAGAAGCATTCTCAATGAGACGTACATATTTTGTTTGCAGTAGGAGTATTTTTTGGAGATTTGTGCGGGTGGTTGTGCCCCAAACTAGATAACAATAATTCAGGTGAGAAAGAAATAAAGTCTGGTACAAAAGAAACTTAACATTTCTCGGTAGAATAAAACGGTTACGAGAGACTAGTCCAATGACCTTTGACAATCTAGTGCGTAAATCATTTACATGATTATCCCAAGATTAGTACTGCTTGAAAACTACACCTAAACTTTTAAAGTTATCTACAATATCTATATACTTTTCATTTAAGACTAGGGTCTTGGTTATATAAACATTTTGTTTTTAGGCCGAAAGATGATTGCCCCTGTTTTACTCGTATTGATGTTTAGCGCGTTATCCGATGACCATTTTTGCACCGCTGTTATAGGGTCACGTTTGCGCAGCTGATAAGCTCGTCGCCAGTCTCGCCAGAAAAAAAGAGGCTCGTGTCATCCGCGTATATTACGAATTTAGTCAGTGGATTTATGTTACAATATCATTAATGTATATATTAAACAGTAACGGCCCTAGATATGG
>JABSTQ010003244.1:0-28518 GCA_013358835.2 Ixodes persulcatus
GGAAAGCCACCGTTAAGATGCAGAAGCCGCCGCTCCGGTTGCACCGGCGCAAAGGGAGGGGGGGGGGGGGGGGGGAGGGAGTGTTAAAAGAGGACCACGTTCAAACCCATAGAATTCAGAACAGTAAACATTTCCAGGTAGAATGAATAAAGGTATCAAATTGCACTCGAAAGCGAAACTTGACGCTACATAGTGCTGATTTAGGCGCCAATTTGAGAAAAAAAGGCATTTATAGGCATTTATCAGAGTTTAGGCACCAACACCCAAAATAGGCATTTATAGGCACTATAAAACCACCATAAAAGCCATCCTTGACCTCCAATTCGTGCTCATATATCGAAATGGGGCGATAGGAACGCAAGGAAAAAAATAGGCATTTGCCTAAAATCCGGTCTCTAGTTGTTAGTCAGCGTATGTCCTGTGTCCTTCTTCTACTTTGTGTCCTGTCCCTTTTGCGCTGTTTCTCATCATGTCGTTCAACCAACCAGCTCAGCAAGGTATCCTGTTACAGTAGATATGCGCTGCGCAGCTCGCCAGACGAGCAGCCGATAGACCCGTGACCTGGTTGTTACCATGGACACCAAGCGACGGAAGACTAGGATGCGTTTGAAACCGAAACTCAATCGCAATCACGTGATGCTGTATTGTGTAAATAATATAAGAGCGTCAATAAATGATTATTTGTTTTTATCATTTTCAATTTGTTATGCGAACAATAAATAAAGTTTAATATCTGTTCCGCTTTATATATCACTTATGATGACGTTTTGTTGCCTCTGGTTCCCACACCGTGTCGTATGGTCGTTTCAAAATCGCCAAAACTTATGATTTTTAAACCCGGTTTGTAAATTCCAGACACAATATTTGGCCGCAAAACTTAGAAAACAACATCTTTGGGCTTTAATGAATATAAGAAAATTAAGATGAGGTCAATACATTTTTGTTTCATGGCCCCTTTAACTCCGTGGAGTTTTCCACGTGCCCACCGATAGGCTCAGAATAAACTCCCATCTCCGGAAAGTTCCCATGGAGCTGTTCTTTGGCTCAAGTCACCGTACCGCGGGAGTGGGGCGCAGTAGTTCAGCGGGGGTCCGCTGTCGCCGGAGCATTGATTCCCCCTCGTCCATGTGGACAGGGGCTTGCTGCAGGCACGGGCAGTGAGGACATCGCCGCAACCACCGAGGAGGCAAGGTGCCGATGTCTCCCTGGGCCCGCGCCAGCGTCCTAGGTCCTTCTCCCTCAAAGTCTTACCCCAGCGAAATTCTGGGCCTACCGCTGGTCCTCGTTGTGAGTTCGGTTACGGTTCCCTTGTTCCAAGCGCCTTCTCCTTGGCAGCGTGACCTTCCTTTTCGGCGAAGAGAAAGCTCGTTTTCAGGAACTAGGTCACGTGTCGTCAAGGCAGCCGTGGTGGAGCGGGGAAACAAGAGGTTATGGGGAAAGCGGGAAGGGGTTCCCACAACCCTTGCAAGGTTCGGTTATTTCGCCCAGCCGGTGGCCTGAAGTGAACCTTGGGGTTTCTCGCGTGCAAACACGATTTCAGTATTGGGTGATTTTAGAGAAGATCGACCAAAGGGTGGCTGGTCGACATTTTTAAATCAACTGATGTTTTTATATGCTATTGTCTAGTGTCTGGTATAAACGAATCCATACTTAGTTTTGACCAGAAAAATATCTGGGGACGAAAAATCGCAAGGCTTGAAGAGGTGGACAGTTGCATTCACGCGCACTGATGGAGGGAGCACGTTTGAGAGCGAATAAATAAAACGACAACATTAGGAGAATTATAATACCTTTTAGAAGCAAACTATGGGTACAGCTTGCTTGTAATATAAAGTATTAATCATTTATGTTTTTTTTTTTTTTTTTTAGAATTGCCAAACATGCCTGCTCGAACGACAAAATACAAAATTTGGAGGCCTTTATTTCATGAACTAATTTAATCATTATAATATAAATTGCAGATAGTATTCTACTTATTTATGGCTAATATATAAAAAATAAATAAAGTATCTGAGTGATACGATAGTCGGGATATATTTAGGCAAACATGGGAAAAAATTAAACAACAAAAAATTACGATGCAAATAAAAAACAACGCCAACACCTTGCATTTTTTTTAAATTTTGGGTACCCTGTCATACTCTATTAGTGGCGAGAAGTTGTGGTGGCGCCCTCTTATGGTTCCCCCTTGTTACGTCATTACCTTGCAAACAACAAGTTCGATGCTGTTTGTAAATAGCATGGTGGAAGCTTGAAATCATTGCGCTCTTAAAGGAACACTGCCAACACCGTCAAAATTAAAGTTCTTTTCATTCCTCTTATTTCCGTCGATGATAATCCCCTTTCTTACGTCATAGTCAGCGTTCGGCCAATCGTGGAAGGCCGACCACAGCGACGCTTGTGTTCGCTCTCGGGGCTAATAGGGAGTATTCACTGGCGGCCATAGCTGTTTGCGCGAATGCTGAGCGCGTGCTGATGGCGAGCTTCCACAGTCCTTTTGCAGCGTGCGTTCCGCACCATCAAGAGTGCCGGTCTTAGCAGCCTATTGATGTGAGCTCGTTCTGAGCATGCGCTCTAAACAGCACCCACAAATATGGCGTCTAGTGAATACTCCCTATATCGGGGGAGGGGAGGGGTAGCAAAGACTGTATCCCACCCTTCACCCCGCTTAGCCGCAGAATAGAGCGGTGGAATGGGATGGAAAGAAGACGAGGTTTAAACACTTGATTGCAAGTTTTTTCTGTCTGACCGTATTACCAAGGTTCAAGGTTCAAGGTTCAAGGTGTTTAATGGCTAAACAATGACATAAAGCCGAGAGCCTGAGGTAACCAAAAGGCAGAAGCCCGTGCAGCAGTGTGCTGGTTACCTCCTCGACTGTATGTTAATAATGATAAAATCTAAAATAATGAAGTGGTGATGATGATGATGAGCATGTACAGGTGGATATAGAAAATGAATCGGGTTATACTATTTACACGTTCAGGTCCCGGTTCCGCACCAAGTCCTTAAACACGGCCACGTCAGGGGCTCGGCGAGCATTATCTGGCAGAGAGTTCCAGAGAGCGGGGGCCTGAACGAAGAGGGTAGAGGAGGCACTGGTGGTGCGGGCAAGGCGCTGGTCCAGCTTTGATGGGTCCCGCCTTGACCTTCGGAGGTATCCGTCCGGGATGGAGTAGTCCCCGTGAAGGAACTTGTATAGGAGCACCCGCCTGGCGAGATTTCGGCGTCTTTCAAGTCTGGGCCACCGGAGGGCCTGTAGCCGCCTGTCATAGGGTTGTTTGTCTGTTCTTCGCTCCTGTAGGTACAGGGCTGTTCTTGAAGCTTTCCTTTGTACGGACTCTAGCCGCTTTTGGAGGTCCACCTGGTGGGGACTCCAGATGGTGGCACAGTACTCTAGAACAGGCAGCACAAGAGCTGTGTAGAGAGTGTAGAAAGCGTGGTGCGGCATGTCCCTAGATGTCCTGGTTATAAATCCTCTTAGCCTGTTTGCTTTCTTGCAGACGTGGTCAATGTGGGGTCTAAAGGACAGGCTTCGGTCGAAGTAAACGCCGAGAAGCTTCGTCTCGGTGACCTCTTGTAGCCGTGTGTTGTGGGCTATGTAGGTTACGTCTTCTGGTTTTCGTTTCCGAGATATTCTGAGGTAAACAGTCTTGCTTGGGTTTAAGAGGAGGCCGTTACGTTCGGACCACCTGGAGATCCTGTGCAGGTCGTTCTGCAAGACGTGCCGGTCGTTAGTCGAGTTGATAGTGCGGTAAAGTATGTGGTCGTCAGCGTATCGTAGGATGTTGGATTCGATGCCAGACGCAAGGTCATTAATGTACAAGTTGAATAGAAGTGGCCCAATCACAGATCCCTGTGGCACACCCGCCCTTACATTGTGCCACTGTCCGACGGCACCCTGATATCTGACTCGCTGGCGGCGACCAGTCAGAAAGTTGGCTATCCATTTTAGGGTAGTTCCATAGATGCCAAAGCCCGGGAGCTTGGCGATGAGGAGGTCGTGAGTAACACTGTCGAAAGCACGTGAGAAGTCTAGTGAAAGAACATCAGCCTCTTTGGAGCTGTCGAGAGAACTACTGAGATCATGGTGCAGGACAGAAAGTAGAGTTTCACAACTCCGCCCCTTTCTGAAGCCATATTGTGTATTGCAGATAAGATTGTTCGTTTCGAGGTGGTCGGAGATTTTGCTACAGATGAGGCTTTCGAATATTTTGCAGAGGATGCAGGTGAGGCTGATTGGGCGGTAACTTTCCAGTGCATTCAGAGGTTTCCCTGATCCCTTGTGGACGGGGATCACGTGTGCTAGTTTCCAAACCTCGGGGATGAGGGCTTTAGAGAAGGAGTGGTTGAACAAGTCGGCCAAAGCTGGTGAGAGGGCAGAGGCACAGGCCTTCAGAAGAGCTGGTGATATGCCATCTGGACCAGACGAGACCCCACATTTCAGTCTGCTGATAGCTGATTCTACATCATCGGCGCTCACCGAAGAGGGAGCGAACACATTAGTGGACTCAGTGTGGTAGGACCCATTTGGCGTGAGAGTGCACACTGTGGGGAGGGGATAGGAGTTGCTCAAGTCGGGCACTGCATTACCGAAGTGATCTCTAAAGGCATCTGTGATGTTCTGTGCATTGTCGGAGAGGTCGCCTTCAATTCGGAGTTGAGTAGCAACACTATTTCTTCGCAGCGAGCCAAAGAACTGCCAGAACCGCCTGGGGCACGTTTTTGCCTGGCTGGCCATGTCACAGAGGTATCTCTGGTATGACACTCTTATCTCTTTTTTAAGCTTTCTAAGGAGGTTCTTGTATTCTGTCCAGTGATTCGCATCTTGACTTCTTGATGCCTTTCTGAAGAGACGCTTGGTCTTGCTTGAGAGTAGCCTGATGGGTCTGGTTATCCATGGCTTGCATTTCTTATTTTTGGAGGTGAGTTTTGTGTATGTAGCGTCCTTGCAAGCTGCCCAAAACATGTCGTAAAACAAGTCCCATGGGTTGTAGTCACTCAAGAAGTCCATGCAGAGGAACCAGGGAGCCGAGGCCACTGAGTGTTCCAGTGTTGCCGGACCGTCAGTGTTGAACAAGAGGGCTTGCCTTGCGACGAACCGTTTGCCCGAGCTTCCGAAATGCCACATAGATGAAATCCCGACGTGGTCGGAGTTCGATAGCGGAGGTGTGTCCGACACTGATTCTAACTGAGCCGGATTCCGACAGAGTACCAGGTCTAGGGTGTGCTCCAGGTCGTTGCCATGAATGTGTGTCGGGAAGCGGACAACCTGTGTCAGGTTCGCGTAGTTTATCCAGTCCAAGAACTTTGCCTCAGTCTCATTAGTCGGCCTCGGGATAATGTTCATGAAACGGTCCCCTTGAGTGCTGATTCGGTCGAAAACTGCACAGAGCTCCGAGAAGACACCGCTCCCAGCGGATGGAGGCCTGTACAGCGAGCCAAGAAGCAGTTTCCCGCCGCGGCATTTGAGTTGTGTCCATACCAACTCAGAATTGGGGGTTTCGAGGTCCTCACGGCGCGTTGGAGAAAATTCGTGCTCCTCTTCGGTCTTTCCTAAACACGGCATACTCGGAACCAAATATCTCGTGATCCGTGACGGAGTCTGCGAGCCATGTTTCACACACACACACTGCGTCCGCTGGGTTGCAGGTCAGGTCAGATTGCAGTTCGGGTACCTTGTTTAGCAAGCTTCTCGCGTTGTAGCACTGAACACGGAAGGGACCGGGGTTGCGGTGGCGGCGCCAGGAATCGCATCCGTCGCACTGTGGTGCAGCCTCATTCTCGAGGACCGGCCGGCAACGGCGGGGGCAAGTCGGCCGCGGCCCAGGATTAGGAGAAACGTCTCCGGCGAGAAGGAGCAGCAAGGTGACGGGCGGCTGCCGGAGAGAGCGGGACGAACGGGCTCCGAGGGCAGTAGGCCTAGCGAGAGTCACGGTAAAACCGGTATCACGGGGGCAGGCGACCGCAATGTGCAGCCCAAGAGGCACAGGCTGGCGCGCCAGACGTTCATCAAAACTCGAGATAGCAGGCGATTGCCGGCGAAGGCTTGCGAGTACGGAAAGGTAGAACAAAACGCGAAGACACGCAAACACGTGCCCGCACTCCATCTTTGCTCTGCATTAGCGGTTTGAGTGGAGCTAGTTCGTACATGTCTATAAGGAAACAGCTTGAACATTAAATACTTACACACAGATAGGACAGGACACACCACGGGACACACACAGAGCTGACTATCAACTATTTAATACTTCTTCCTCTACCTCCTCTTCTTCTTAGTCCCTTCCATTCCACGATTTGGAGATAAGATGCACTTTTTAGAATTGTTTTAAAAAGAACAAGCATAATAAGGAGTAAATATATAAAAATAAATCATAGACGAAAGAAAAAAGAATAAAAGTATAGTACACAAACGAAAATTAGTATTTTAAAATTTCGAAAGATATGTTAATGCCCTGGCGAATCTCATACATTTCCACCTTTTGAGTCACTGGCATCACTATCCCGCTTGGTGTTTTGAGAACTTCTTCCCATGACTGTCCTCACGAGTCTGTGGCCCAAAGTGAAGAAATATCATTTGATAGAGGTGTGTTATTATAAATTGAATGCAGGTTTCTGTTCGGAAAACTTTTGTTTTTATATTGAAATTTTAGGAATTACGCTCAGAGCAAGATATAATCTTCGGATTTTGAGGAATCTAGAATTTGCTATAAACTCCGATAGCCTACGATTTTTTGTCAAGAAATAAGCTCCTAATAACAGCCTCAGAATTTGACGAGGCATAAAGTCCGAACAATCAGTGCTTGTAACTAAGATTCTTCGTTTTTCGAAAGTTATTTTTTGCGAAATTTGTAGGATGTTTTGCGTAGTTTATGCTGCACTAAAATTCGGGCTTATCGGAGTTCATTTTTATTTTTTTTTTTTAAATTCCCACTGGGTCTTTGAAATTCGAAGATAAATTTTGCGGTTCCCAATTTTTCTATATTAAAATTAAAATAACCAATATCTAGATATAACCGTGCACTTGATTCATAAGGACTCGCCTGTATCAAGGGATACGTATGCAGCTGCTTATGGCATTGGCATGCACCCTAACTATTGGCAATATTAAATGTCTCACGACAAATCTAGCAAATAGGGATTGCTTCAATTAACCTTAATACTTCGAAATAACTAAACACTTGGACGTAGTCGTTGGCAAACAAGAAAGCTCCAGCTGCCCTGCTCCCTCGTGTGAAATCCACAAGCTTCCATTCTTATAAAAGCGCAATCCCTCCTTCCTCTAAAGGGGTATTCACACGAGGGAGAAATCCCGGGGATTTCTCCCAGGCTTGCGCGCATCACGAGACGAAAACGCGAGGCTTTTGCACATCGCAAAGCCTGACGTTTTCGTCGCTGGATGCGCGTGCCGTGGAGAAATCCCCGGGATTTCTCCCTCGTGTGAATACCCCTTAAAATGCATAAAGAGTTTTTTTCCAAACTGTCAGTAGGATGAGTGGCTTTTGTTGAGACTCCGAAGTTCAACGACCCGCTGTTCTGAACAAACCATGACGATATAAAAGGTGAACTTTCTTTCGTGAATAGTCTGATATTTAAAAGGGAACTGAAGTGGCCACTCATCAGGACCACCGAACCTTCTCTCTCACGCAATTTATTCTCAAAATACCGTCTTTCATGTTTTTTTTAGTTTGCAATCGTGACCTTGAAATTTTGTGTATGCGGGTAAATCCAAATTGACGAAAATTGTACCCGAGAGTGTTTTTTGGTGTTTTCTAATATTTACCCGAAAACACAGAACCATACATATAACCGATACTTCGTGGCACTTCATATTTCTAAGCAATCTGCCTGTCGAGAGTACATAAGTAATCGCGTGTTCTTTTTGTTCAAATGAAAGTACATAAAAACGAGTTGCCACGTAACGCAGCTGTTGATTCGCACCTCCTTTTAAACACTTTGTTTTCACGCTTCCTGACATTCTGTAGTCCCTTACAGCTAAAGTAAATGCAGGGAGTGGCTTAATTATGTTCACGCTTCGTCGTGATCGGCATCCTAGCGATAATAAGACGAATCGCCACAACCAGCCATTTTTTGTGTCACTTCCCATTCTATACGGATGCAAGTTCGTCTGCTTCTTTTGCAGGGATTGTGGTGCCGTCAGAACGCGTACCTCTGATTGGCTCTGCTTGAAGGATAGTGGTTAGACCTCAAGGCAGCTTCCTTTGGGGTCTACCTACTGTCCTTCAATCTGGTCCAATCAGAGCACGGCGCCTTTCTTCCGTCACGACAACCCCTGCCAAAGAAGCAGACGAACTTGCGCCCCACATAGCCTTTGTGTTTATACAGTACGTCACCACTATCTTCCCTTACACTTAAAGGTTGAACGCAGGCGAGGCTACGATTGGACAGAGGCAATGGAGCAGCGCCCAAAGGGCATCGCTACCGCTATAGTCGTCTTTGTGGTTTCAATTTCACAGCGAGCGATACATGAAGTCAGTGATAGAAAACGCACAAAGGCGAGAAGCCCATGACAATGCCCTTTTGGCGATGCCTCATCAGCTTTAGTAAAGCTATGGATGGAGTTTTTACGTAAGTACCAAGGTATAATTACATATGGTAGCGAAGCTTCCATAGAAGCCCAAGTGTCGAAAAAATGGCGGCTCATCTGGCTTTGCTAGCGCCATCTATGTGTCGTGATAGTATTTCCGGCGGAACAAAAAATAAAAAGAAAATGACGTCACTTCAAAAAAAAAACAAAAAAACACGTGACATCATTTTGGACGTAACGGCGTAACCGCGGGACTACGTTCAGTCCCGCAGTCTCGACCCACACTTTTCGATTGAAGCGGTCCGTTGCGACGTTTTCTTCCCTCGTACGGGTTCCAATTTTGGTAAATTTACGTTGTGTGTGAGGTGCTGACTGTCTAAAAAGGAACGCTGAAACTGTCCGAAGGGAAGGGAACCAAAAAAATCTAGTCATCGCCGCAGGGAGCGCACGCGAGCAAGAGATGGGTTGACGACGTTAAGGCTCCCACACTGCTGCCGCTGCTCTCGTGTGTGTGTGTGTGTGTGGTTCTTTTGATCCTTCTTTCCGTCGTTACTTGGTCATCACCGCAGTCTCGGGTAGTTTTTTTTGTGTTCGCTTGATACTACGGGATTTACGTGGATTCGCGGAACAAGTCCAGGGGTGCTATGTTGCGCTTTTTGGACTCCCAGGAGACTTGGAAGAGGGAAGTGACGTCAACGACTAGAGAAACGCAGATTGGATGTTGACAGAAGAAAACAAAATCAACATCCAATCTGCATTTGCTGCGTTGTTGACGTCACTTCCCTCTCCCTAGTCTCCTGGGAGTCCAAAAAGCGCAACATAGCCCCCCTGCTACGGTTCGAGTGACGCGTGGAAACAAGCCAACGATGACACTGATCGATTATTGATAGACCTCTTTCTCGACAGAGAGAGACTTAAAGTTCGTGTTCAAATGTTTTCGTGCCAGATATTGTGGGACGTATGGATACGATCGACAGGTGAGAAACAATTTATTTACGGGCTTTATTGGTCATGTGGGACGCGAGTAAAGTGTTGCAGTCGGGTTGTTTTTTGTTTTTGTTTTTCGTGATAGAATGGCATCTTGTTCGTCGTTATCCTTGTACGGTTGCGTCGACATTTGTAAATATGCGTGGTAATATTCTAATTTTCACTTGAAGGGGAATAACAAGTTTGTGTAATTATACAAAGTGCGTTGTTTGTGCTTATGTGTTTATTTATACTAATGTTATTTTATTGCTTTTACCGCGTTTATACTAGAATCTTAACTGTATTAAGGTAATAGTATTATTGTATACAAAATTAGTTATATTTTGTTCTAATGCAGCTCGAGCCCATAGAGAGAAGTAAATTAGTTGACTGTAAATAGTAAGTTTAGTACCCCTGCCACACGGAGAAGTTAATATATTTTCATTAAATGATACGGCACTTAATCAGCTCTTGGTCTTGAGTGATTATACGAGCGTCGCAAGCTGATTTGCCGACCCTATAATGTCATTCGATCGAAATTACATTACTTTTGCAATGTGGCCGGGGTATGATGCAAGAATTCTGTTACTGCACGCGATAACATCGCTTACATGATCGTAAGCGACCCTTGTCTAGCCGTGTCCGCGTTTACTACGTCGACCTGATTTTTAACTGGGATCTGTTTTGCTGTGTTCAATCACTGCGTGTCTCGCCATATTGTCGAAGTATTTCTGTGTAAAATATGCATTCCTACAGCAATAATTGCGTGACTCAATGTTTTCTCTTATACGTCTATCTAGTGCCATTTCATACCGATTATTTAGCGGTGTAATATTTTGCCCGTGTAATAAAATGTTTTCGAGACCCCTTGCTATGTGCAGCTTTCATTTTAGCTAATCAGACACGCGTATACGACTAAACGTGCGTTACGACAGTCGATCCACGCGCGTTGTCTTCGCTTCGACGCGCACCCCCGATGGCCTTCCTTTGCAACGTCACGAGAAGAGCGCTATGGCCTTCTCTTTTAGGAGGTGTTGGTCCTATTGCCGCGCGCGCAGCTTGCCAAGTAGGCAGCGCGCGCGTGGCCGAACGGTTATCGCACTTGTCTCCCACGCGAAAAGCCAGGGTTCGATTCCTGGCCGCGGCTGCACATTTTTGTTGACACTGTAATATGACGTTCTGGTAAATTCGAGAACCGTCTTGCTGATTCGAGGTTAGAATGTTCTAGGCGCCGAACCTTCTACGCCGAATGCTCCAGAAGCCCACGCGTGTACAAAAGCGGCTCCGCGTGGCAAGCTGGGTTCAGTTTCGCCCCAGCGTTCGACTCTGCTGTCACGCCGACCTCGACGCCTGCGACGCTCTGTTCTCTTCTGTTGTTATCGTTTTTCCTTTTATTTCTGGGCACAAGTTCGCCCCATTAAACGTTTAGTTTCTTCAGTTATTATCGCCTCATCAATTGTCATTCGTGACACTATTCAGGCACCTAAATAAAACTTGGGGGAGGGGGGAGGAGGTCATTGTGCCCCTAAAGGGTTTCGTTCATTGGTGCAAAAATATCGGGCACACAGTTTCGCAATGTATACAGCCAAGGCTAAATCAGTGAGGGCTTCTTCTTAGCCACGAAGCCACGTTTGATCTCTCCGTGCCTTCCGGAAGCCCCAAAGAAGCAAAACACAGCACAAGGGCGAACACAGGGTTTGTGTTTTTTTCACTTTCATGCAAGCAATAAGACGGCGCTTCTTGCAAAACGCGAAGAAAAAGTAAGAGAGCTCAATGGGGACAAGGACACGCGAGTAAGACATTACTGGCGCTGTCATATCCTGTCTTACTTGCTTGTCCATGTGCTGTTTGCTCTATTTTATTTGTATTGAAATCAGCCGACTAGTCTGGCAACGTACTCTCGTAAACAAAGACACTTTGCGCGCTACACTGGGTCCAAATTGCTGGAGCCAGAAATCGAATCTCCTTAGGGGAATGACCCGGGAAGGCCACGCTGTGCTCGCGTGAAAGCTATATCCCCTTTTAGAATTACTTGGCACATAGCGAAGGCTATGGACCGCTCGAGACAGTCAGACAGACGAAACAGAGCACGTGACTGCTTTCTGCAGGGCTCGTGCGCTCCGACAATATGTTCTCACGTGTCTCACCGAGGCTGTATCTTTTGCTGCTTTGCCAAGTTACGATGAAACGAAGTTGGAGGCCGTCTCCATGCCCTCTATTAATATAAGTTTCCTGCAGTTGGGTTTCCTTCGGTTACGACTACAATGCGGGACACTGTTACCCGAAGCCTCTTTAGTTTGGCAACTGCGGGCGTGCGATTTCACTAGCAAGTGCAAGCAAGAAGAGAGCGCAGATAAATATCCTTACCGTCCGTGAAACATTAACGAACTTCTTCACTTGTTTCCGGTTCTCTAAAAGAATGGTTTACCTTCCCATAGTGACTAGATTACCTTAATTAATTTCTATGATAGGGTAGCTGATGGTAAACGTCCTGATCTTGATACTAATTTCTCCTGAACCAAAATAAATATTATTATTATTATTATTATCATTATTACTACTCGAAAAGCGAGGCAAGGATAATAATATTGCGGTCGTTTAGAGCGCAGTTCTTAGGCTCCCGTTTTCGGCTTGAGCGGCGTCGCCATCTGCGTAACCGCGCATTGCATTATGGGAAACGTCCCATAATTTAATGCGCGGGTCTCACTCGTGACCTGCGCGTTGCAATATGGGACGTTCCCATAATTACGTCACACGTTATGTCCCACGTGACGTCACGAGGGTCCCGCACGTTGCATCATGGAACGTTTCCCATAATGACGTCCCACGTGACATTACGCGTGACGTCACGAGGGTTACGAGTGACGTCACGAAGGTCACTCGTGAAGGTCACGACGAAGGTCACGACCTTCACGAGGTGGCCACGAATTATGTCATGAGGGGGGAGACAGCCAGGGGGAGAAGGAGTTGGAGGAGGAGGGGAGAAGAATGACAGGGGGAGGAGGTAGGACGAGGGAGAGGAGGAGGAGGGCAGGAGTAGAGTGTACGGAGGAGGAGGAGGGGCATACCGTCCTCTCCGTACCCTCCCCTCCTCCTTAAGAGCTGCGCTCCGATTCGGCATTACAGGGAAATGTAAACGTCTTTCATTTCTTTTAAAGAATTTTAACGAGACCAAGAAGGCTCTACGCAGTTAAAAAAATATTATGCTCCCGACAAACTCTTCTAAGCGAAGGATGCGTCAGTGTTATTATGTAAGAAGTTACAGTTTAACGTATCGTCATGATGTCGCGCCACGAGACCTGGTGAACTTTTCAGTTTCATTTAGAAAAACAAATAATGTGCGTTACGTTACATCTCTTGGTGGCGATACATCCTTCCGTGACGTTATGTTCTCCAGTCCTTGACGTAACAAATGCATGTGATATTTCACTCGTTTTCGATTTTACATCTCTTCGTGACGTTACATTTGTTCTTTTTTTTTTTGTAAATCACCAACAAGCCAAAACAAAAACATAGTTGTTAACATGAGGAAGGAAAGACTTTCATAGTGTACGAAGCAGACAAGAGTAAAAACATGTGAGGGGTAATCTGGCACAGCGTTCTGGACGTATTCACACTGAAAACGCTACGCAAAGTAGAGGGACGTTAACGATGGGTGATGCGTCGATGTAGACAAAGGTCGACATCCCAGCGTGGAAAGCTTTATATTCTTGCATCAAATAGAAATAGTATAATTAGTCGTAAATTGCCCGGCCTTGCTGTAAACAGTGCCGTAGGTATCTATATTCCCGCAAAATAGTCACTGAGGAAGTGAATGCGGGCATTTCAACGACGCTATTTCTGTCAATAGTAGCAAAACAAAATTGTTCTCTTTTAGAAAAATTTATACACCGGTTTCTTCAATACATAAGATTTTCGTTCGCATTCACATCAAGACGTCCCAAGCCAATGCATACCGCTGCCATTCGTTTAACCTAAACTCAAAACAGTTGATAAAAAGAAAGCCGCGACAAGTACATTAATGCTGTCTAAGCAGGTGAGTCACACTGCCAGGGGGTACATAAGACAGGGGGCTAGTCGTCATTATAAATCAAATAATAAAGGAATATTTTGTAAATTAGCTTTTTCAGTAGCGAAAATAAACATACTGTTCAAATGATAAACTTTGTGACTTCAACCTAGTACCACAAAATCAGTTATTTCTATGAGGACTTGGAGAACGTGGTAATCTCGGGGGCCTGTTGAAGTTTCCACTCGTACAACAGGCACCCCGCTGGCGGTTCGAAAATCCAGATGACACGATTATCATCAGATCAATGATTTGATGGTTTTAGATAACGCTTAGCGAGTTTTTTGTTTTGTAAAAAACATGATCGTTAATTTTAATGTTTTATTCGACCTATGGTGAAAATTGCCCCTTCTATTATGCCCCCCGTGGTCGCATAACTCACATGCACAAAACATAACAGAGTATCTTTCACAGCATTTCTGTTTAAATAAATATGTTCGAAATAAAAATGAAACACCCTTTATAGGTGTTCATTTTTAGCAGGGTGTCCTATGGAGCCATTAATAGACCTAATTAGGAAAAGGCTACGCGTACTGTTTGCTCATTTCTTTGGTCTCACGGGTGTTTGTTGTATCGGTTTAAAGTCAAACTATTTAGTGTTTTAATGAGCAGTGGTTAGGTACGGCATCACTATGTACGGTCAATGTTCAGAGCATATGAAAACGGTCTCTAAATATAATTCTGAATAATATAGCTACTAACATCGCTTACGGAACCATGTTGGATGACTCATAAATTAATTGAAAAAAAGATACTGGTCTTAGCGTACTGCCTCTTCGGAAACTGTATGAGTACTTCTTACTGACGTTGCATTATTATAAAAATTACGCTTAAAAACAAAGTTTAAAAAACAAACTTGAGATATGCAATAAAGTTATATGTTGGGGACAAAAGATGTAGTAACTATGGCAAAAACGCCACTATGCTCCTTCCTTTTTGAATACATTGTCACACGACGTGGTTGGCTTATCCTCTATTAATAAAGTGCAAAAAATATTCAAATACTTGTGTCAAGGAAACCATGTGTGATGAATTGGCCTAAATTGTTGTGCTTTTTATTTGGTAATTAAATGATTTGTGTTGATTCACTTTGCTTTTTTCATCTTGTATTGGAGAATACAGTGGTTCAGTCGGATATGTTTTGTTTCATTCAGTTTTGTGAAAGTATTTGGTTATTGTTAACTATGTAATTATTGAACATGATCCTTTTTCGAAGGCTTGTCTGGGCACAAAGAGAAGCAGTGTTTTTCCTTAAAGTCTAGAACGTTTTTTTGTACTTTTCATAAATAAAGTCACAATATTTATTTAAATCAGCGATTTTTTTTTATTCTGTGATCAGAACAGAGGAATCTGTTTTTGAGATTCAATGTTTGGTCACGTAGACTTAAAGGACACATGCAAAGGAAAAAAAACAAAATTTTTTTTTCAACAGCCTAGATGGAAAAACAATGTTATAAAATGAATTTACAACGAAGAAAGGAAGTGTTTAGAGCTATATTTACGGCGAAAAACGGATTTGTAGTTGGCGCCCGCGGTAGCCGCCACTGGTCACGTGGTAGACCTATGCGCCGCCGCGCTGCGTTATCGCCGCCGGAAAGTCACGCCGCCGCCGCACGCTGAGCGTTGTGCGCCGCCGCTTCAACGCGTTTCTCCACGCCGTCACCGCCGCCGCCGCGCAAGTTCGTGTGCTCCGGGGCGCCGCCGCTGTCATCTGACCGGCACACAGGTCTATCACGTCTGCTTGCGTTTTTTCAGGAGCTTCCCTTGGGCTCTAAAAGTTACTTATTAAACTTCGTTTCTTGTTGCACTTAAAACGAAGATGAATAAGTAACTTTTCCAGACCATAGGAAGCTTCCAAAAGATTGCAAGTACCACGTGACAAATAGGGGCCAGTCACGTGATAAATATGGTCTACCTTTCCGCAGCGCCCGCGGGCGCGAAAAGCAAATTCGTATAGCGCCGTAAATATAGCTCTAAAATGTTTCATTTTTCGTTGTAAATTTGTTTTATTACTTCGTTTTCCAAACCCGGCTGTTTAAACAATTTTTTTTTTCTTTTGCAGGTCGGTTCCTTTCATGCCTGTCCAGTGAGCTCCAAGTTCAAATTGATTTATACGGAGCGTAAGTCCGCCTGCTTGTTTTGGGGGGTCGTGGTGACATCAGAAAGCCGAGCTCTGATTGAAGGATAGTGGGTAGACCTCAAAGCAAGCTGCCTCGAGGTCTGCCCAGTATCCTTCAATCGGAGCCAATCAGAGCTCGGCGTTCTGACGTCACCACAACCCTTGCAAAATAAGCAGACGAACTTGCGCTCCGCGTTGCTATATTTAGTTTTCCTTTCATAAATATGGTTTTGGTAAAAATACTTCCAAGGCAACTCCGGTCAATATTTTTGAATTTCCGATTACGACTTTTTGCAGCTCAGTCAGTGCCCTTTAATTACAATGTATAATTTTTTCGCCGATATTGTGTGTAGTTTTAAAAATATCATGGCTCAAAAGTCTGCTTTCGGGCGTCTACGACAAAACCGTTAATAGTCAGCTGTACGGCCGCGACATGACGTCACGAGAATGCTGCGGTACGCGTCGGCCAGTGTTGCTAACGCTAACCCGTAAAGAGCAGCTGGTAGCGCCTTTAACATCGGTCTTAGTGGAGTACGCGTTGTGAGTATACTTCGTGTTACGAAAGCGATACCAGTCATTTTGTTTGACTTCGTTTTCTACCGGAGTTGCCTTTTAATCTAAGAGCTACTGTGCGTTCAATTTCTTTTTTTAGTCACTCTGGGGTCGAGAAACGCAGGGCGCGCCCTCCACGCGTTTTGTTTGGTGACTCGTTCTTTCTTGTCGGCTAATGTCGCTATCGCGTTGGCTGCGGTGCAACAATAAGATGCGCGCGAGTCGCTACGGCCTGGGCTTCTCAAGCTCACAGCGACGGTAGCACCCACGTGCTTGCCATTGAGTTTCGATGGCAGCGCTCATACTTCGCAGCATGAAAACACAAGGTGTACACATGCTATACAGGAGCTTCACTGCGCGAAGGTTCTTCTAGTAGCATCAGCGCATACGTAATTTTTCTCTCTAGGTTGCTTCCGCTCATTACGCCTGACTAGGTAATAGGCCCTTTTTAAAGCTGCCCGCCCTGAAAAGTTTTCTGAGATCGTCTAAATGTGGCGATAACTCGCTCTTTGGGCTCTAAGCGTCTTAGAAATCCATAAAGCACAACGATGCGCGGCCGATTTCCCTATTGAGATATCAATAAAAGATGGAACACATCTACGTCATCTCCAGCGATGGGAGGAGCATTGTGCCGGCAACCAGGAGCATTGGGCCGGAAGCCAGAACCAATGGAAACGCGACATTTAGTTCAGACTACAAACGCTGTTATATCAAAATGTGTCTCCATCCATCCATCCATCCATCCAACAAATTTGGCCGGAGCGGTGGGGTTTGCAGACAAGAATGGAAGAATGTTTGATAAGTGTATTTGAATAACTTCTTTAAAGAAGAGATTGGAAGACTGGTGGAAATTGTTTGGCGAGAATTGAATAACGTAACACAAATGGAGACAGGCGGTACAGAGAAAAATTTGGAATCCCTCTTTTGTGGCTCCTGCCCAAAATCTCCACCCTGTCTCCCAGTTGGCCCAGTGCCGGGGTAACGCCGACTAAATTTGACCTGAGGAAACTCCGCAACTGCCTCGCCGGAAAACAAATCGAAGGTTAAACCTTTTTTTTTTTTTTGCCCGATCCTTTGAAGGTCATTCTGATGATATCCCACACAGCCTGGTGATAGTTACGAAATTGCAGAGGGTAAGAAAATTGGCGAAGTAAAGAAATCATACTTTTGGTTCTTAACTTCTAGGATAGGTGCCGCAAGCTACCCCCCGATATAAAGGGTACCGCCGTTAGCATCTATTCAGTCATCTGTATGTATTTGTAGATAATAAAAGCAAATAAGAGTTCTCGAAAAACGTCACTTTTTTTGCGGAGAGGGAACGTAGTGCCGCAATAATCGTCTCAAAACAATGCACTATACCTTTTTTTTTTTCGGGAGTGATGTGTTTTTTTGATAGAATAACGTAACAGCGCACAAGAGAAGCACTCGCATACTCAGACACACCAAGAAAAATATACACTCACTCGGCGCTGTTAGCTCTCTAGCGCGATCTCGCTGGGTTCAATCGTAGTCCGGGCTAGAGTGTACTATACCTGTTTTCACCTCAAGAAAAAAGTACGTTTTGCGCATTGTTCCTACGCGGCGCGAAATAGTTCTCACGATATTCGTCTGTCGGAGGAAAAAGCGATACCTTTGACGTTTGGAACGTGTACATCTCGATAATATAACATATATCTAATCTAAAATTCACCTACATATGTCTTCATTATCCACATAAAGGGGGAAATTAGTAACGTTCCGCGAGGAGCCGGACTTGTTTTACTTCGGTTCTTAAGGTGAAAACAGGTATAGAGAGGACGAGTGGGGCCACCGGAGTGCTATTTCTGCATCTCCGCATGTGAAAAAAATCCCCACCCCTGCGCGTTTCGATCTGGATGAGCATCGTACCGGCGTGCGGTCGTGTATCACTACTGCCTGGTGCACGTTAAAGATCCCAGGCTAGCGGTTGTACTGCACTGGCTAAACTGCTCATCTACAGTTGGGAGACTCGTCGCCCGTTGTAGCAGATCAAGTTCTAGGCTGTGAAAACATACACACAACCCAAAATTTGGAAAAAAAAAATGCTAATCCAAGCCGCTTCGCTCGTAGCGCCCTCTTGGGCGGTACGAGCGAAGTGATTTGGATTAACCGTTTTTATAAAAAAAAAAAAAAAAAAAAAAAAACGCGTTTAGTTCCAACGCCAATCTCGACCGGCACACTGGTTAAGGTCATAAAAACAATAGAACTCCGGACTATATTGTTTATACAACCTAGACGTCAGGCGTCACGTACATAAATTCGCCGCGACCGAACTTGTCGTCACAACGTCATGCGACATTAGGACGACGCCTTGACGTCAACGTCGTCATCGAAGCTGACAACGTGCGATACACGACATCAAGACGGCGTTCTGACGTCATATTGCGTTGACAGCGACGACGATGTCAACGTTGACGTTGATGACAACGACGACAACGTCACGGGACGTCAAGATGACGGCGTCCTTGCCAATGCGACGTCAGAAGGACGCTTGGTGTCAGTTCGTCGACGTCGTTGCGACATGACGCAACTCAACGTCACGAAAACGTCCCGACAACTTCACAACGTCGACGTCGGCGTCATCATCGACTAGGTTACATGACGTGAAGATTTCGTTCTGACTGCGCGACGACTTTGATGCTGACGAAGGCGACGATATTACACGCCGCCAAGGGTTCGTCGTGACGTCGCTGTGGCTTTGACGTTGACGATGACGTCAGGACGACGTTAACGTGACGTCATAGCGATGTTTGACATTGCGTGGGGTGTCGACGTCAACGTCGGCATCGACGACCATGTCGATTTCGTCCTCGACGCGGCGCGTGACGCCATGACCGCGTTACAACAGCGACTTTATGTCGTGTAACGGCGTCGTTCTCAACGCGACGCGATGTCACGAACGCGTCACAACGGCGACTTGATGTCGCGTAACGGCGTCGTCCTCAACGTGCCGCCACGACACATCTTGGCGTCGCGTAACGTTGTAGTCGACGATGACGTCGTGGCGACGTCCTAACGTCACGTCGTCGTGACGTGGTGCCTTGACTTTAACTTTGACGTCTAAATCATAAAAAATTGACCTGTGTCGTCGCTTGCTTCGATCGCAGTGAAGGTGGCGCTGCGATCGAAGTGGCTTGGTTCCCTTGATCGCTTACCGCATTTTGAGGTGCAACTGAAAAGCATGAGTGGAGACTGTAGCTCGCCCCACTCGTCCTTTCTAATACACTTTATCCGGGTTGCGGGCAGGGCAACCCGCGCGCATTCGAGATATCACTCCGCGGTTCCACCGGTCGGAGGCGCGAAGATCCTTCGCTTGCAATTTGCCGACCGTGGCCCTGATTTTGGAACATGCTCCCCTCATCTCCAGAGGCTACCTCGGTGGGTTGTAATATTTAATTGATATTAATAGGGAAGTCGGCCGCATATTGTCATGATTTATGCATTTTTAGGATGCGTAGTACCAGCAGAGTGAGTTATCGCCATATTTAGGCCATCTCAGGAACCTCCTAAGGGCACCTTTAAGTCGCGGGCACTTTAATTAGCTCCCGACTACGTAGGCAAGCGACAAACAGCACTACTTGGTCGAACTTGGTTATTACTGCTGATTGTGCATGAAGGGGCCGTGCAACGGTATTGGGTTGGAACGTTTCTCACTTACAAGCGTACTTGGATTTAGTGGGACCCAAGTCCACTCGCACGCAAGGCCACTGACTAAGAAGTTTCTTTGTCGCCGCGTAATCTGAAGGATGAAAGCGGACATTTTGTTTCACTGTCTACTTCGCAAAATTTGATGACCGATTTTTGGGGGATGTTAGTGTAGGCGTTCCCAACAATGTGGTCTCCAGAATTTCGTCATCGAGCTTTGCGATCTCAGCGGTGACGATACTTTAAATGCGACTCATACAGAGAACACGAGCACTGCGTGAACACTCGATTTGGGCTCGTGATGGTCCATGTCTCGACATGCATGCGGATAGTGGCTCGTCCTCAATCGTCGCGATCACGGGAATAGCCGAACCTTAATAATGTATGAAAATAATTGGGTTGTGTGTATGTTTATACAGCCGAGAACTTGGTCTGCCTCGACGGGCGACGAGTGTCCCAGCTGTAGATGAGCAATTTAGCCAGTGCAGTACAACCGCTATCCTGGGGTCCTTAACCTGCATCACGCAGTAGTGCTACACGACTTCACGCCGGTACGATGCTCATCCAGATTGAAACGGACAGGGGTGGGGATTGAGCCCAGGATCCCTGGGTTCTGCAGCGCGAGCTTTCGCTCCACGTGCTCCGAGCTGGTGTGCGCTAGACCACTCGGCCACCGATCCCCCATAAATGTATGGAACTCGGCGTGTGTCCTGTGCTTTACCAACCCCAGTGCATGTTTATGACAAACCTTGGCGGCATATATAATTGGGTCGAGATCACGTCGCCGCTGCTCGTTTTTCTTGCATTTTTTTTCTGCCGCAGCCAATGCGTGGAAAAATAATATAACACGTGTTTTATAGTTTGTGAATGTGTAAAGATAATTCTATGTGCTATTTACTGAAAGTACAAAGAATTGGTGCATCGCCTCTTTAACTTCGCTTCTTGGTCTTTAAAATCAATTTTTTGTCAAAAATATGTCGTGTAAAACTTCTTGAGAGCTTCCTTATATATTTTGTAACTGTAAAATACTTCAATCACGAAAGGGTAGAAATTGATTACAGCGGTACAGCGGACTGTATTCTGTTGCCACGCGTCGTGCTGTGTCAAGCCGCGAGCTGCGTAATGTTATCTATCCTCCTTTACGCGCGCGCCATGAGTGCGCGCTTTTCGTTCATACGCTTATCGAGACGCTGCTCTCGAAACACCACGTTGTTATCCGAAGATTCTAGAAAGTTCGATGAGCGGGTAAAAAGATAGCAGCCGGCCGACCGCTATTATTATTATTCTCTTCGCCGGATACCGCTCACTCTCGCCTCCCGCCGGTCTTTCTTTTCGGAGGGCACAAGTTCGCCCAATAAACCCTTCGTTTATATTCCTTCAAGTTGTCCGAGTTACTTCGCCACGTGACAACTGGTGGAGGTGCGGGGTAGCCGCCGGAAGCAGGGCCTGGACCCGGAGTTCGGACGCCTCCCGGATCCAACGAGAACGCGGGCCAAGTCGGCGGACAGCATCATGCAGGCACCCGCAACCCCAGCGCCAATTGTGCTACAGCAGCCGAGGGAGCCTCCACTCTTCCGCGGGTCGCCATGTGAATTTCCTGAGGACTGGCTGGAAACATTTGAACGTGTCGCCCAGTTCAACAGGTGGGATAACGAAGCCAAGTTGCGGAATGTCTTCTTTTCCCTTGAAGAGGCGGCGCGCACGTGGCTTGAAAACCGCGAGAGCTCTTTTGCGACGTGGGAAGCCTTCAGGTCCCAGTTTCTTCAAGCATTCACCACGGTTCTGCGGAAAGAACAGGCAGAGCTACACCTTCAAGTGCGCGTGCAACACCCCAATGAGCGTGTGATCGTCTTCGTTGAGGAGATGACCCCATTGTTTCGACGTGCCGACCCCAACATGCCCGAGGACAAGAAATTACGATATTTAATGAAGGGCGTAAAAGAAAACCTGTTCGCGGGATTGGTCCGGAATCCCCCAACCACCGTCGCAAATTTTGTCGCCGAAGCCAGCACGATGGAGAAAACCCTTGACACGCGTGCAAGGCAGTACGAACGTCCTACACAAGTACTGGCGACGAACTACACCAACGTGAGCACCATCAGCCCTGCAGCCTTGCGGGATACCATACGGGAGGTGGTACGCGAGGAGCTACAAAAACTTCTTCCGCAAGTGGCCCAACCTCAGGTGTCTTCCCTCACCGATATGATCCGGGAAGAAGTGCAGCAGGCATTGGGTACGTCGACTCCGCCGGTATCGCAGTCACAGCCGAATGTTGCAACCTACACCCCTGATCCGAGAAGCTCGCCGGGCCCTCGTCGAGAGTCATTCACGCCTGCATTTCGTCGCCCATCGCAAGCCAATCACCACCCCGCCGTCGTACAACACCCTGGACCAAGGAAAACAGACGTCTGGAGAACTGTTGATCGCCGCCCACTCTGCTATCACTGTGGCGAAGCCGGACACGTTTACCGCCGCTGCCCGTACATACAGCTAGGCCTCCGTGGCTTTCCTGCCGATGCTCCTCGACCACAGCCTGGTCAAAGACCCCGAGACATCGAGGACTATTTGGCCCGGTCTGAACGCACACCCAGGCGCCTCTCCCGATCGCCCTCGCCACGCCCATCTGCCTCACCAAACCGTCGTCCGTACGCCGGAACGGAGCGAGGGAGGTCGCCAAGCCCCCGCAGGGGAAACTGAAGACAGCAACCTCTGGAGGTGGGGCTGCTGAATGTCGAAGAACCGAAGACCCTCCAACGACGCAACGACGCAGCCGTGACCGGACGTCCCGACGCAGCTACGACGCGACGGGCCGACGACATCGCAAGATGACAACCCCCACGGCCGACTTACAAGTATCGATCGACGGACACGACGTAACCGCCCTCGTGGACACAGGCGCCGATTATTCTGTCATCAGCCGACGTCTCGCGACTCAGTTGAAGAAGGTTACTGACAGAATGGAACGGTCCACTCATTCGCACAGCCGGAGGCCACCTAGTATCGCCGAGCGGAAGGTGCACGTCAAGGGTTTCAATACGCGGACATACGTACCTCACGACGTTCGTCATCCTAGAACAGTGCTCCCGCGATCTCATACTAGGAATGGACTTCTTGACCGATTACGGCGCCATAATTGACCTACCATCCAAGTCTGTCAGCTTTTCCACGGACCATGCCCTACCGTCGGACAAGAAATCTGAACACCGCTCTACACTCAGGCTTCTCGAAGAGCACGTAACCCTGCCGCCGTATTCCAGTCGGCTAATCGCTGTTGGAACCGACTCGTCCGACGATATCGAGGGAGTTGCAGAAGGCAACCGAAGTCTGTTCCTTGACAGAGGGATATTCGTTGCCAGAGGCGTCGTCCAGCTTCACAAAGGGCAGGCACACGTCTTACTCACTAACTTCAGCCCGGAGTTTCAGCACCTCAACACGGGCACAGCACTGGCTTTTCTCGAGAGCATTACCGAAGCCAGCAGTGCTCTCAATATCGTGGCTCCGACACCAAAAGTCCCAAGTCCCGAGAATACAGACACCTCTTTCGACATCAACACCACCCTTCCCCAACGACAGCAAGACGAGCTACGACACTTGCTGATTCGCTACCGAGACTGTTTCTCTTCCTCGTCAAAGATTCGGCAGACCCCCATTGCAAAACACCGCATTGTTACGGAAGAAGGAACGCGGCCTACGCGTCAGTCGCCATACCGAGTGGCACCGAAAGAACGTAGCGCAATTCGACAGCAAGTCAAGGAAATGCTGGACGATGACATTATACAACCGTCCAAAAGCCCTTGGGCATCGCCGGTGGTGCTCGTGAAGAAGAAGGACGGCACACTAAGATTCTGCGTCGACTATCGCCGACTCAACAAGGTCACAAAGAAAGACGTTTACCCTCTCCCGCGGATCGACGACACCCTGGACCGCCTTTGTCACGCTAAGTACTTTTCGTCCATGGACCTGAAGTCCGGTTATTGGCAAATTGAGGTTGACGAGAGAGATAGAGAGAAGACCGCCTTCGTCACCCCCGACGGGCTCTACGAGTTCAAGGTCATGCCGTTTGGGTTATGCTCCGCACCGGCAACATTCCAACGCGTCATGGATACCGTGCTCGCAGGCCTCAAATGGCAGATGTGCCTCGTTTACCTGGATGACGTCGTGGTGTTTGCCCCGACCTTCGAGGAACACCTCCAAAGGCTTGAGGCGGTACTCCAGGCGATTAAATCTGCAGGGTTGACCCTCAAGTCGGAAAAATGCCGCTTCGCCTACGAGGAGCTAAAGTTCCTGGGCCATGTCGTAAACAGTGAAGGGGTTCTACCAGACCCGGAAAAGACGGCTGCTGTCGCCAAATTTCCGCAGCCCACCGACAAGAAAGCCGTGCGCCGATTCCTCGGACTATGTGCTTACTACCGGAGATTCGTCGAAGGCTTCTCATGCATAGCAGAGCCTCTCACGCGGTTGACGAAGGATGCCGTACATTTCACCTGGGGCCAAGAACAAGAAGCTGCGTTCCGAGAGCTTCAACGACGCCTTCAGTGTCCACCCGTGCTCGCGCACTTCGACGAAACCGCCGACACTGAAATACACACAGATGCAAGCAATGTTGGCTTGGGCGCCGTGCTGGTTCAGAAACAGGGCAGCCGTGAAGGTGTTATCGCGTACGCAAGCCGTTCCTTAACAATGGCAGAAGGAAACTACTCGACAACGGAGAAGGAATGCCTCGCCATTGTGTGGGCAACTTCGAAGTTTCGCCCCTACATCTACGGCAGACCCTTTAGGGTAGTAACCGACCATCACGCTCTTTGCTGGCTCGCTGGCTTGAAAGACCCTGCCGGCCGTCTCGCGAGGTGGAGCCTCCGGCTTCAAGAATTTTATATTACGGTGGCGTACAAATCCGGACGAAAGCACTCCGACGCCGACTGTCTTTCGCGCGCGCCGGTGGACTCTGCAGCAACAGAGATAGACAATGACGAGGATTTTCTCGGCACACTCAGCGCAGCCGACTTCGCCGCACAGCAACGTGCTGACCCGGAACTGCGCGACCTTATCGACTATCTGCAAGGCCGAGGCACCGAAGTTCGTAGGCCATTCACACGTGGTCTATCGACGTTTTGCCTGCATAATGGCGTCCTAGTTAAAAAGAACTTCAGTCCTACACGTACAGAGTACCTCCTGGTCGTACCTTCAGACCTACGCAATGAAATTCTTGAGGCATGTCACGACGACCCAACATCGGGACACCTGGGACAAGCGCGTACTCTTGCGAGGATCCGAGCACGCTACTACCGGCCACGGCTTGCGTCCGATGCTGCCAGTTATGTCCGCACCTGCCGAGAGTGCCAACGCCGCAAAACCCCGCCAGCGAAGCCCGCGGGCCTTCTCAAGCCGATTGAGCCACCCTCTAAACCGTTTGAGCAAGTTGGAATGGACCTGCTTGGCCCCTTTCCCGTGTCAGAATCCGGCAACAAGTGGATAGTTGTCGCAACGGACTATCTCACCCGATTCGCTGAAACGAAACCCATGCTCACTGGCACTGCCATGGAGGTAGCCCGATTTTTCGTTCACGAGATTCTTCTCCGACATGGCGCACCTGCGGTACTCATCACTGACAGAGGAACTGCTTTTACAGCTGAGCTGATGCAACAAATTCTGCACTACAGCAACACGAGCCACCGCAGAACGACACCGTACCACCCTCAGACAAATGGCCTGACGGAGCGCCTCAACAAAACCCTCGCGGACATGCTGTCAATGTATGTGGATGTACAACACAAGACGTGGGACGACATCCTACCATACGTCACTTTCGCGTACAATACGGCGGTCCAAGAGACTACGCAGACGACTCCGTTCCAGCTGGTTTACGGCCGACAGCCCACCACCATGCTCGACACAATGTTACCTCACGTCGAGGACGAAGACTTGAACAGTGATGTCGACTCGTTCTTACAACGGGCGGAAGAGGCGCGCCAGCTTGCCCGTCTCCGCATCAAGGACCAACAGCGACTCGACGCCAGGCGCTACAATCTACGACGCCGCGACACGGAATACAAGCCCGGAGACCAGGTCTGGGTCTGGACGCCTGTACGTCGACGGGGACTCAGCGAGAAGCTACTGCGGCGTTACTTCGGACCCTACAGAGTCGTCCGCCGCATCGGCGAACTAGATTACGAGGTCGTCCCCGATGGAATTCAGAGTTCACAACGACGCCGCTCCCGACCTGACGTGGTTCATGTTGTTCGCCTGAAACCTTACTACGCAAGATAGAGGACTAATTGTTTCCTTCGTAGATTTGTATTCCTTTCTTTATTTTTTCTTTTTAGTAATGGTGTAGCATCGGGCCGATGCTACTTTCAGGGGGGGATTATGCCACGCGTCGTGCTGTGTCAAGCCGCGAGCTGCGTAATGTTATCTATCCTCCTTTACGCGCGCGCCATGAGTGCGCGCTTTTCGTTCATACGCTTATCGAGACGCTGCTCTCGAAACACCACGTTGTTATCCGAAGATTCTAGAAAGTTCGATGAGCGGGTAAAAAGATAGCAGCCGGCCGACCGCTATTATTATTATTCTCTTCGCCGGCTACCGCCCACTCTCGCCTCCCGCCGGTCTTTCTTTTCGGAGGGCACAAGTTCGCCCAATAAACCCTTCGTTTATATTCCTTCAAGTTGTCCGAGTGACTTCGCCACGTGACACTATGATCTTTGGTTCGGATGTTCAAAGAAAAAATAACATTTTTTTTTTTGGCTAACAAATAATATTTGGCCCACCAAATTCAGCATCAAAAGAAAAAAAAAGTAATTTTAGGAAGAAAGACATTCATGTGATAATGCAAAGAGACAAAATGCAGAAGCATGCATTGTAGTAAGAGCTAGTTAGCGTTTGATCCTTGGTTAATTCCCTTAGCTTGCCTGATAAAATACAATTCGCGCACAAAACCAGGACATAGAAAAGGACGCGTACGACGGACAAGCGCTTTAGCATAGATTTCATGTAGAAATGAAATAGCTCAAAGAAACTTACCGTCGGCACTCCTCTAGAGTTCCTTAACTTCAATTTACCGGTCGCTTCAATGCAGTTGCTCACCGCCACTAGAAAATACGGTTTAAAAATAAAATAAAACAAATACTCAACGTCCACAAAGAACGTGCGACATGTTTTCGGATCATCATCTTTAGACAGCATGTGACCTCTTTAGAGCTATAGCAAATTGATCACCAACCGTCAACATGGACAGCTGCTTCCTCAGGAAGCCCGCCATGGCCTTTTGCCATAAACCCCTCTTCGTAACGATCACTCAACAAGGGGCAGTCGGGCTTATGTGTCTTCGCCGCAAAAGATGCATCGAGATTCATATCCTTGCTTCTATTGACCAAGCCAGCGAAACTCTTAAGCTCACGTGAGTCACATACAGACTTGGCTTCATATTTCATTTTATTTGGACAGACCACTTATTTCTTCCTCAAATATTTCTTCATGGCCATCCTTGCCTTCTCGCTAAAAATGGACCTAGAGAGCATAACAAAAGAAACCTCTTTACCAGACACAAGGAGACTCAGATTCATGTCTTCAAAAGAGTCAACCGCAGGCGTCAACTTTCCCATTATCCCCCTTCTTCCGTGTTAGTGAACTAAGCAGTCCATGCCTTCGTTGATACATCTGGACCTGTTGTCACCTATATGGTCTGCCACACTCCTATCCGCTGACACTAACGTAGGAGGCTTCAAAGTAGGCTCGAAGGCGAACTTGGGTCCTCTTTTGATAACCTTACCCACGTGGTCAGGAAGCGTTTAAGGTTCAATCAAAGTTGTAAGCAATATGCCGACCGCCGAACACCGTCGTTTCTTTCTAGGAAGGGAAGGCCGTGTCCCCTGCCACAGAATCTCCGCAACACCATCCGCCACCCTGAGGAAGTCTACATAGGTTTCCCAGCGTCAATGCCGGGCCCAGACAAGCAGGCCGATTTCAGGCAATCCTTGAAGAAGCGTATTTGACACCACACCTGCGAAGGTAAGATTTTGCGCATCATTCTTTAATGTACCACTTAACGTCGCAAGGGGCCGCACAAAAAAAAAATGGGTTGTGTGTATGTTTATACAGCCTAGAACATGGTCTGCTTCAACGGGCGACGAGTAGTCTCCCAGCTGTAGATGAGCAATTTAGCCAGTCCAGTACAACCGCTAGCCTGGGGTCTTTAATGTGCATCACGCTGTAGTAATATACGACCGCACGCCGGTACGATGCTCATCCAGATCGAAACGGGCAGGGGAGGGGATTGAACCCAGGATCCCTGGGTTCTGCAGCGCAAGCTTTCGCTCCACGTGCTCCGAGCTGGTGTGCGCTAGACCACTCGGCCGCCGATCCCCCCTGCACAAAAAAAGTAGGTCTAGCGGGGTGTGGCGAACATTGATGTGCCACGAAACTACTTGAGCCCTACAAGAACTGATACCTATAACGTTCACCAGGGAAATTGAGTCCAAAAATGCCTCCTTGGGAAAGTTAAAATATCCCGATGTGGACGAGGAAACAGGGGTGCATCTGCAACCCTCTTCCCTCTTTTAATTATATTTCGCAATTAAACCATGGGTTAGGTAAAGACTTCATCAG
>JABSTQ010003245.1:0-21640 GCA_013358835.2 Ixodes persulcatus
GGGTTCGTCAAACGTGTTATCTCGTGGATCCTGCATTTTTCGAGTGTCTATACATGGCTTGCACGTGGCGTCAGTCCGCCTTCCTTTCTGGGGGTCAAAAGCATCTAGTTAACGCAGTGGAAGCTAAGCTCTCACACGCCTTTCCCCCATTGTGTCTCCCATGGCCCCCTTTTATGGAAAAATTAACGCAGTGGAGGGTACGCTTTCACGTGCCCTTTCCCCACTGTGTCTGGCCAAGTGATGTCGGTGCAAGCCATGTATTCAGAGGTAGCTCTGGTTCCTGGAAAACACTGCCAACATCCGTGTTGTACAGGGCTACTGACCTTTGAGAACTGAGATGCGTTCATTGTTATTTGTTTAGTTTCCATGGGTTTTTGTTTTGGGGAAACGAAAAAAGGGTTTTGTTGGCGTGGGGATTTTTCGCTGTATAAAAAGGGACCGTTCTATAAAAAATTTGCAGACGTGTTTGAGAAGGCGCGTCCGTCCTGCGTCTGCGGGTTTCCTCAACGTGAGACGTTAAAGCTTGTTGATTCCTTCTCTGCTACTATCAGATGATTCAAAGCAAGTGGTTTAGGACTGTTTTCCAAAACATCTCTGATGACTTAGATTTCATGGATGAATCGTCGTTCCGGTTCCGCGTGCAAATTTTTAATCCGTGCATTGAAGTGGAACTGCCAGAGGGATTTAATTGTGCCTTATGAAAGTATCTATTGGCTGGTCCTCCGAGACAAGCGCAAGCTGAGCGACCTAGAATCAGAGTCTCTTTGTTACCGCCAGTAGGCTGTGACTAGCCCCGTTGATCCAGTGTTATTTTGGAAACTTCATTTACCTGACTGGCTACCACTGTCCCAAGTCTCGCTGGACATTTTGGGATTTCCTGTGTCCAGCGCAAATGTGGAGCGTACGTTTTCAAAATTGCGGGTTGCGAACCGCAAGGAATGTGCTGCCATGGCGGATGCAAGCCGCTCGAAGTATACTTGCATCTACTATAATAACCAAGCGTGAGAAATAGATGCTCCCTCGAGAATAAGTGTATGAAATATGGAAATAAAATTGGAACTCTCTGTCTGTGATCAATCGCATTTTTTTCCGCCGATAATCACCGATTTTAGCCTCGTCGTGAGGCGCTCCACCGAAATACACCGGTGTTTCGAAAATAAATAAACACCGAAAACCATCCGCCGATTTTTCCCACAAATAAACACCGAAAGTGCACACCCTAGTCATAACTGATTTGACGGGACCTAAGCATCCTAAAATTCCAAATATTACAATCACGTGATGCCAATTTCCTTATTAAAAACGTGATGGAAGACCAGGACACATCTCTTACTGAGCGTATTTTTCCGCTCGGAAAAAGCGGTGCATACCCCAGCAGCAGTGTAAGCACGGTGACGATGGGCACTCGTCGGCCAATTGCAAGCCGCCTCTCCTGGAGAGGGGGTTTGCAGTTGCCCATCGTCACCGCACTCACACCGCTGCTGGTGTCAGCCTTGCCCGAGCGGAAAGATCCCCTTACGAAAATGGCATATCTGGACTTATATAAAAAAATAGATATGGTTATATAAAAAATTGGGCAGATCTGGCCATATCAAGTAAATCAGTTTATATAAGCCTTATCAAGCCAGATCTGCCCAATTTTTTATATATCCATATCAGGGTCTGTTAGATAGGGGTATATCTGCCTCCCATATCAGGGCAGATATGTCCCAATCAGGTAAGGCAACCTTGATATACAGGGTGTTTCTATTTATTCTTGTAGATTTGTTTTTAAAAAAGCCATGAAAGCTACACTTGGTTTGTGCGAGTGAGTTATACGCCTAGGGGGACATTATGTGGGTGGCTAATCTTTGCAATAAGTCGGCTAATGATTTGAAATTCACTACTTAATTTTGAAATTAGTGAAAATAGACATATGGTTCTATTTAGAAACTTGCTGAACGTCGTCCAAAATCCCTAAATCAGTCATTTTCAGAAAGACTTTCAGCGCGTGAGAAGCCTAGTAGTGCACTAAAGTTACCACTCGTGGAGCATGTACAGGGCTAGCAGTTTCGGTAAGGCGCCCGCGCAATTTTTCCGTCTCTTATGTAGCCCAAGCCTTGTACCTGCTCCACGAGTGGCAACTTCAGCGCACTACTGCGCTTCACACGCGCTCAAAGTCTTTCTAAAAATTACTGATTTACGAGTTTTGGACGACGCTCAGCAAGTTTCTAATTGAAACCATATGTCTATTTTCACTAATAAAAAGTTAATTAGTGAATTTTAAAAAATCAGCCGAATTATCGCAAAGATTAGCAAACCACATAATGTCCCCCTGGGCGTACAACTCACTCGCACAAACCGCATAAGTGTAGCTTTCACGGCTTCTTTTAAAACAAAACTGCAAGAATAGACGGTATTCACTGAGCCTGCAGGTTCAATTTTGCCAGGGAGCGCCACCGTCGATCCGCCACTTTCGATGTCGCGGTTTGACTGGCTTGGGTACGCGGTCGTCCGTTGCTAGTGTGTGCTAATTTCATACTGTTGAAGAAGCTTCGTTGAACAGCAGAGAAAAGAAAATTTGATCTCGGGGGCGGGCCGTTTTCCTTGTTGCCGCCGAGTACCGTGTGTAAAGGCTGAACCGCATGGAAGCAATTTAGCGAGCGACGGGACGAGACAAGCGACGAAGACCCGCTGCGCTGTCGCTCGGTCACTCGCGCGACGAGGCAAACCGCATAAAAGCGACGGGAGCAAGCGACCAAGGCGTTAAGCGACGTTTTCTAGAAATCCAAAAACCAAGCGACGCGACGTGCGACCGTGAGAAATCTCCGTCGCTCGTCGCCGACTCCCGTCGCTGTCGCCGTCGCTAGCTAAATCGCTTACACGCGGTTCACCCTTCACTGTCGCCTGTCGCGTAGCTCGGTTTTGGGATTTCTAGAAAACTTAGCGTCCATTGCCTTGGTCGCTTGCTCCCGTCGCTTTCATGCGGTTTGCCCCGTCGCGCGAGTGACCGAGCGGCAGCGAAGGGGGTCGCCGTCGTTCGTCTCGCCGCTCGCCAAATCACGTACATACGGTTTTTAAATCGCTTGGGCTAATGAAAAATGCGCCGCATTCTTCATAAGCTGCGCACTCGGTGAGCCGCACGGTATGTTTCTGCACAAGAACGAACACCAAAGGCACGACGTACGACATGGAGGCGATGGAGCAACACGGTTACACGGCCGTAGTGCAGAAAATCCGCTAAAAAAAGCAATAAAGAAACTAGCAAAACAAAACAAAGAGTAATCACACCGTGCTACAAGAGCACCAAAGTAGAAAAATCAGTTCTTGCAAGAGCTACCGCCGTGGGCACGGCGCGCGACACAGAGCGCTGCATGGAGCCGAGCAAGAAACGCGGCCGCGGTGAACGAGTCCGATAGCGACAAAAACGAACTAAAACACACACAAAACATATTCCTACGGCGCTTCAAAAGCACTAAAGTATAAGAATAACCCCTAGTTTCGGTCGAAAAGACATGATTATAAAATTTCGGAAAAATTATTCTCCCGGCTGCCAGGAGATAGACACGGCCTAATTCTAGAGGTAATCTGAAAAAGTATCTTTTAGGAAAACGATCAATTGTCGCGAAGTAGGTTGCAGCGCACTTACTTTGACGAGACGGGACTTGAAAGGTGTAACCAGAAGGAAGGTGTCCAAGAAGATTCAACACGATGTAGCACAAGCTGTCATTTGTAGACCCGAACACCAAACCATCACAAAAAATGCTTGGGCTTCTTTGCAAGCGATTTCTTTGAAGAAATCGCTTGCAGAAGCAGAAATCCGCAGCAGCCACGAAGGGCGAACACACGTGGCACGCCAAACAAGATCCCGCAAAACGCATTCCGAGATTGCAAACGTCTAATGCGTCATCCGTCAAACCACGCGACCACGAACCTTCTTCCACGCTTTCGGCTTAGGAAGAGAGAGAAAAGGAGAGAAGGAAAGGCCGAAACGGGAGTGTTCACACAAAAGACTTATCTTCTAAAGGCATCCCAACCAGGACCTGGTCCTGATTCGAACAATGACCACAACGAGAGGTTTTGTCCCTTATACCCAAGGCTGATAGTGCAGTGAATGCTACGTGTGACCTTGGGCTTGAGGCAGGTGCCGTGTTCTGCCTTTTCACCAGCTTCTAGACTGTAGGCACGTGACCCAAACCGGAGACACGATTGGCCTAAAACATGCATAGCGTCTACCCTGCTGTCAATACCGAGTGAACACACAGCTCTATGAAGACCAACTTTTGAACTTCCAAAGAAGCTGTCTATCTCGAAAGTGACCCAAAACGATGCGAGTTTGAAGATACTATGTTTTACGCCGTATAACCCACATCATAATTTAAAATGAAGAAATAAGCGCGACTATTTTTTTTTTGCGCACGATGTCCGCAAATAAATAAATAAATAAATATGTATATATATTTTTTACCAATAAATTTGAAATTATGTGTACACTGTTAGATTCGCGTTTTTAAATTTCAAATTTTTTTACGAAAGAGTTGCACATAAAATACACCACGGACAGCTCATCTTCCGACTTTCAACACACGATGAATCGCAGACGCTCGCAAGCGGATGGTTACGTTGCTGCGCGAACGGTTTTTGAAAGATGCTGCGTAGGGCTCAACGGCTTCGCAGGCGTTCGAAGGAAAAAGGATTCGGGACGACGAAGTAGCGTCTTGCATCTTCAGTAAGCTAACGGTTCATGTTTCCCCACTCAATTTAGCGGGGAAACACGAACAAAATTAGTTTCACTGCTAGATTTAGCGGGAAAATTGACGTCAAGTGACATAAGTACCAATTCAATTCCTCGCTAAATTTAGCGGGGCGGTTACTCGATGGCGACGCCGAAACAGCTTGACTCGGATACGGGCGCCTAAGAGCTGCGATCTCAAATCCATTATTTGATTAACTCGCTTTCCGATCTTATGCACTTCGTCATAATGTCACACGTCAAACATACAACCAAATTTCATTTGTCTTTCAATCTTCAAAATGCACAATTGGTTAATTGGTCCAAATACCTGGAATAACTTCACGTTAACGATTTCAACAATAATTAACCAACTATATGAGACTCATGCAATATAGATCAATCAACTTGTCTTGGCGAGTACATATGACTTTTGCTTGCACGACCGAAACGGGCCCATATATCATTATCAGGGGCAATATTTGCACGCGTATCTGGCGTGATATGGCCGTATTAACGCACTTATACGGACGCATCTGGCAGTATTTGCCCACTTATATGGCGATATCTGGGCGTATCTGCTCCCATATGTAGCGGTATATTTCCCGATCTGACTACTTATATTATCATATCTGGACGTATATAAAATATATCAGGGACATATCTGACATTTTCGTACGGGTCCGCTCAGAAAGGGCTGTGTCCCGACCTTTCATAGTGTTTTAAAAAAGAAATCAGTGTCGCGTGATTGTAATTTTTGGATTTTTACGATGCTTTAGGGCCGATAGAATCAGTTATGACCAAGAACAGACGATCAGAGAATCCTCTTTAGTGCCCCTTTAAGCAATGATAGTGTAAAAGTCTGCGGTGGTCCTTTCACCTTTGTTAAGTATATTTGACGTTACCTTCATCCAAGCGAGTCATGTGATACAGCCCTAGCTTTCCTCTTGCAAGTTCCATGAAAGAAATCAAACCACCTTTTAAAGTTCCAGGTTAGTTGTGAGCAGCCTCTTTATTTTTCACCTTGCTTCAGCTGCTCCAGCTTCAGAAGTATTAGTTCCTTTTTAGCCCGCTTTACTTCCATTTCCAAGCTGTGCTCCGCTGCCCTTTTCTGCAATTTGTCCTCATGATCTTCTTTCAGGAGACGGAGCCGGAGTGCGTGCTCCTCTCGCAGTAAGGTCTCCCTTACCTCATTCTCCTTCGCTAGCGTGTTTTCTAAAACTGCCATCCTGCCTTTGGGCAGCCTGGTGGCGTGGCTTGAGGCCTCAGCTCCATCAACGCTGTACCTCGCAGCGGTTGCAGGCGGCTGGGTGGCATGAGCTCGAGGGTGCCCATTACTGTGAGCTGCTCCCGTGTCTACGGCACTGGCGCTTGCGCAAGCCGCTGACGTAACCTACGGCTTGCTGAGGGGGCTTGTAGGCCGATTGTGGGCATCTGAAATAAAAAGGATAAGCAGATATCTGGTTGAGCAATTATATGCAGCACGTTGCATACAATTTACATACCAGAAATTATGTAGTGAGCTCAATTAATTGTTGATTACGGCAATCAGCCATATTTTACTCCACTGCATGTCTCTATTCTGGTGCTAAGTGTTCTGCTTATTGTTCATTGTTCAAGTCACTTGCATGCAAAGTAACAAAAGTTACTATAATAACAGAGACGAGGCAACCAGAACCTGTGATAGCTTGATAATGTTATTAATTGTACTGGTTGTCACACTGAAAGTGTGGAAAATAATTGTTTCCGTGAGTCTCTCTGATCTGTCGTTCCAGTCGCTTTGAACGCAACTCTCTGAACCAGGCTTCACATGGTCCACGCTTTATATATGTCAGACTTCGTGAATACAGGAATTTAAACCAAAACCGAATGCAACACATGCTGTGTTGCGTGCATGGTTTTATGGAAGCAGTCTATTTGGTCACGCTATTATGTAACATTACACTAGGAAAGATGCCCTGACCCTCTCCTAGCGTGACTTTGTGTGCAGCTCAAGTGTATTTTGAAAGTGTAAACGTTTTGATACACATTTTATAGCTTTATAAGTATAGGGACTATTCACTTGCAGCTTACGTGCAGGTTGTGCGCGGTGCATTCTGGGTATATCTCCATCTTTGGGTCCCCGATAGCAGACAGCCGCGTGGCCACACCAGGATCAGCCGCACTAC
Source organism: Ixodes persulcatus (assembly GCA_013358835.2). NCBI lineage: Eukaryota > Metazoa > Arthropoda > Arachnida > Ixodida > Ixodidae > Ixodes > Ixodes persulcatus. The sequence continues at coordinate 6,880 of JABSTQ010003245.1, forward strand.
ACCACAAATCGTTAGAGAGTTTTCGTAAACCATTTTCCCACCTCCGCTCTCCAAAACAAGGACGCCAGAACTGCACATGAGATCTCGTAGCGGGTTGCGGAGAACGTTGCGGGACAGCATAAATAACCTATCAAAAGTCACTTTTCTCTGGTTTCGTTGAAACCTGAATTTTCAGCGCCAGTATGGTGTTGTGCGTAATGATCGACTGACGCAGAAAGTTGCAGTCGAAGAAGAAAAAAGAAGAGAGCAAGCTTGGGGACTCCCATTTCTTCAAGACTTGGAGAGTCCGAACACTCGAGTGCGAGAAAGTATGGTCGCTCAATGGCTTGCACGCATCAACCGAAAATACCTCGATGAAAACGTCGACAAGTACCGAGTGTGTTCAAGGCACTTCGTCTCGGGTAAGTGTGGGCCCCATTTGCTTTCGTCGGACATGAGCAGCAAGATTTCCACAAAACTTCGGCAGCCGCCCGTCGCTGCAGCTCGTCGTGACATGCGTCGCTTGCATGTGGTTTAGACGAAATGAGTGACAGCGGGTCCAGTTTGGTCGCTTTGTCTGGAAGAATTGCTCATATGTGGTTCATACTTTAGGCCTAGTTGTGGCGAAATTTCAATAGCAACAAAGTAACATGTTCAAGGAACTCGAATGTGAGCTTATCTCAGGAGCAGCGGAAAAACGGCACCGAAACAAATCTCCACTCACGAGTTTGTTTTTGCCACCATTTGGTTGCCACAGTTCGGGGAAAAAGAATCACACTCCCATTCTGCACTCCTACGGCTTTTTTATTGTTGATTCCAAAAGACGCGACACGACACCGCTGTCGCTCGGTCTGTCAAAACCAAATGCAACCGATGCATGTTACGATGAACAGCAGCGACGGGCGAGGTTTTGTGGAAATCTTATCGTTCATGTCCGATGAAAGCAAACGCTGCCGACACATACGCGAAACGAAGTGCCTTGAACACACTCGGTACTGGTCGAGGTCTTCCCGATTGATCTGCGCAAGCCATTCGCGTTGCTTTCCCACGGAGAGCGGCCACTCTTTCTTGCACTCGTCTGTTCGGACTCTCGGAATCAGTCTTGAAAAAAAAAAAAAAAAACAGGAGTCCCCAAGCTTGCTCTCCTCTTTTTTTTTTTTTTTTTTTTTTTTTTTTTTGACTGTGACTTGGTGCAGCAGCCGACTATTACACACGACTCCATACGGGGGCTGAAAATTGTGGTGTCACCGAAACCAGAGAAAGATTCGTGGCGTAGTGTGACTGGTTCTGGCGTGGCCGAGACTGTCTGCTGTCAGGGACGCAAAGATGGTGATGTACCCAGAATGCACCGCACACAACTTGCACATAAGTCGCACGTGAATACCCCCTATACAGCATGGATGACATACAAGTCTGACGGTCACAAATCTGTACCAATTTGCTGCAATTGGCACAGACGCATTATGCATGTAACACCGTACCCATGTAGTCGTAATGGTCTTCCTCGCCGTCGATCATCGGCTGCAGCAGCCTCACCACCGGCTCGCTCTGGACAGGGGGCAGGTATGATGCCCCATCGCAGTCGTCCTCGTTGGGGAGGCGAGCGGCCATGTGCCCCGCCAATGCCCCGACAAGCAGTGAGAGGGCACTCACGGGGGCAGGGGGGCATCCCCCTCCTAATGGCAGTTTTATATATGTCAAGGCACTGGATAAAATCACGGATAACGCGCACCTAATTCCATACAAAGACAAGGCAAGGGAATACTAGCATGTTTACTTGTTATGTAAAAACCAAGAGGCAGCGACTGAATCGTCACAACAATAAAGTTATGCCACTATACAGACAAAAGAATCGTTCCCCACACACTCCACAACGTATGGGGGTATATGTTATTTGTATAAGGTTAAGATAAAACTGAGCAGACATAGCTATGGAGACAATCAGGAACTCAACTACACTCGTCACACTGTGTGTATGTTGTGGTCTTGCCATACTCGTTGATCTAGCCTCTCAAATTAAATATTGATGGGGAAACTCTGACAATACGAAATGACACAACCTGGCGAAAAGGCTGCGATAGCGAGATCCGCGAATCGCACTCGTTGAAGTGCTTCGATTGCTCAAAGTAACTTGGCCACTCACCTGTCTTGTGAATTTTTCACTTCTGCTCCGACTCTTCTTCTTTCCACTTCTGTTTGAGATTCCCCCAACATTTTTTTAGCTGTTTAGAGTCCCGTGGACTGACCCCAGGCATGCAGTTATACTCAGTGCTGAGTCGCTACCACGTTTCCGCCTTCAGATTTGCTGACGAAATGTCGGTTTTTTTACATTCTAATACAGTTTTATGCTTCTGCACTAGCCCAATTAGAATATGCTTCTCATCGAGAGTAAAGCGCGGCGCGGATTTTTTGTTAGATGCCATTGAGAGGTTGGGGAAATCTCAAACAGAACAAATGAGGGCGACGACGGCGATCAGATTGAAGCACGCTCCCGAGCCCCCACCTACGCTCGCGCGGTGCGAACGTTGCCAGATGAAAATATCATTTTGTCTAAAATGCGCGTGCAACTTTCATTTTTAAAACATTTATGATAATGGGTTTGGCGATTTCTGAGTTCTAAACAAGTGTAACCAAAAAAAACTTTACTAAATAATTTGTTTTCCAAATATAAAACAAATGTTAAGAGTAAAATAGCACGATACTCTCGCTCCCAGAGGTGGAGTCCTGCGACTGGCCGTGACTTCAAGCGGACTTGACGAAGGAAGTGCGCCGGTGGGTCTATGAAATGAAAAAGCCAACTTGAGCGCGTTCAAGTCAAGGCGGGTCTTGAGGCGGTCTTCAGCAAGTCGAGGCGCGGCTTCAAGTTAAGTTACATCTATGAATTCGGGGGTTAGGTGTTCCTTTCTGTTTGTCCGCAATTTTAACCAGGCCCTTTTTTGCGAGTGTCGCACTCCCCGATACAATTATCGCATGACCTCCTTGTTTCTTTCTTTATCACCGACGCTTTAAATGCTTACTCGTTTGTCTTGTTTTTCCCACCTGCTTTTTTTTTGTCACATTTACCATGCGGGGCTACCATATCTTGGTGATCTTGTAGTTTCTCTGATAAAGGCCACCTTCTTTAAACAACAAGAAACAAAGTCAAAGAGCGCCTTTTTTATCGCCGAGTCACGCATCGATGATTGTTTCGGAGCTGGGAGTGTAACTCCAGAAAACAACAGCGGCATAAGCTGCCACACTGAGCCGGTAGATGACGCATGCGGTCTCTCCGGTCACCGCTCCCGCGTTATATTTAACAGTTGAGTACACTGTACGTAGCGCTGCTGGCACTGCTCCGAAACTTCGCTGTTTCTAACGGCTTCGTTTGCTCTTTTGACAAAATTAGCGTTAAAAACGTCAATGCAACCGAGATTCTCTCCATGTTCCAACTGGGAGGCGGAATTACAGGCCGCCTTCGCTGCCGCTCAAGCTGAGTCAACTCAACATCTATTAAACAACTTGCGCATCGTGCTCGAAAAACGAAACCGAAAGAGGATGAGGCGGGAGGGCGGAACCTTTCTCCCACCCTCCCACCTGCCTGGAGAAGGAGAAAAACGTCTCGTTCCTCGCTTCTTCTCGTGTCCGCTTGGGGGAGCGTCAGTAAAAGGGAAGAAAACGTGCTGTTGCTACTGTTTAGAGCACAGCTCTTAGGCGCCCGTTTCCGGCTTGAGCGGCGTTGGCGTCGCTGTCGCCGTCGGCGTAACCGCGGGGAAAGTTTTCCGCTAAATTTAGCGGGGAAATTTTTCCCCTATATTTAGCGGGGAAATTCTTCCGCTAAATTTAGCAGGGAAATTTTTCCAAACAATTTAGCGGAAAATTTTCCCCTAAATGGGAGGCAAGCAGGAGAGGGGGAGGGGCGAAGCCTCCTCTCCGTACCTTTTCTCCTCCTCAAGAGCTGCGTTCTAATTCGGCGTTACAGGGGATTGTAAACATCTTTTATTTCTCCTCCTTTATTTTTTCTAAGAGTTTTAGGCGCGCGTCTACTCGTGCCGGGCCGTACTTGTTGCTATTAGATACAAAGGGCTAGAGAATTTTTTTTTAACAGTTTTGTGTTTTAACGCGAATAAACTAGTGTCTGTGCGCCTTTATTGGAGTTCTAAAGCACGGGAAGACGTCTCGATCGGCAAATGTAATAACGCGAGCAGAGTTGGAATCGCTCGGGTGTGAAGACAAGCTCTCTCCGATTCCGCTGAAAGCAGACTATTTTTTTTACATGTCAAGTAGCTACCATTTCGATAAATTACCCGAGACTGGGGTAAAAACTTAAAAAAACATCAAATGTGGAAGAGAAAAGTATCTTATCACCAATGCGATGAACATATCGTGTATTCATTACCTGACAAGCTCACTAAAAAGGCAGTATGAAATACTATGCGGCGCGGATCACAAGGAAGGCTTCATCTGTAGGCAAATGACTCTAATGAGCGAGAGAAGAGAAAGGGGTGGGGAGAGACCCAAGAGACGGTACGCGGTTAGGCCATATTATCATGAGATATCGCACAATCTGAAGGCCTGTGCAAAAAAGTTTGGTGGGAAGGTTAGCACGGACATCTAGTTGGGGAAACTTACTCTTTTCTTGCTGGAGAGGAAGGGATGACAAAAATCACATAGTTCCCTATGAGAGTAGGGTAGTGTATGAGATTCCCTTGGCCTGTGGTTTTAAATACGTGCGCCAAACTTCCAGATGTCAAAATGACAGATTAACCGAGCATAGGCGAAACGCCAAAATCAAAGCTCCTATGTTGGGAGTAGCGAAGCATGCTTAGGAATGCAGGAATTGTAGAATCCAGTGAGCAGAGAGGAAAGTCGTTCACAGAGAACGAAATGAGATGAAAAGAGTGGTAAGAGAAACAGAATAAAGACGATAGGAAATTGTATAAGCCAAGCATCTGTGCAGCTCAGTAACGCTTCCAATGACTTCCTACAAATGTGAGTGGTTTCTTTTCTTTCTTTCTTTTTTTTTTGGGGGGGGGGGGGAAGGGGGGGGGAAACGGGAATGTGTAGATACGAAGGTCAATAGGTAGTTTTAGAAGATCGCTTTCAAAGGCCCGCTACCGCTACGGGCCCGCGCTTCATAGCATGCATTGAAGTGGCAATGTGTGCTCCCGCTAAAAATAGCGTGTCCTGAAAACACAATCTACTAAAACTCTCCAATGACGCATCTGTTTCGCCGACGGCGTACCGGTGTGGCTTTTTAAGCATCCATATGAGGGTGCATGAAAACGTGTTCGAATTGCATTTGTTAAGAAAAGGAAGAGTAAGTGGCAGGACGAAATGTTCTAGGTTTGTGCTGAGTGAATGTTTTTACCTTTTTTGTGGAAAGGTAGGATATACATCCTACCTTGAAGGTAGGATGTATATAAGAGAGGTTTACTGAATAAACGTTTAGCGGAGTTTACGACTTTGTCTTGTCACTTTCTTCTTTCTCTTTCGCGTTAGATCTTTCTTGGTTTTCGCCCCAGTCTCGGGTAATTCATCATGATGGTAAATATACACCAGCTCGCATGCGCTCTGACTGCGATTTCATCAATGTAGTCCCGAGTATTTTGGTACATCGACATGCACTGCAAAAATATATTGCCTTTACCTGTTTATTGCAGCAAGTGCTGAGAGCAGGCAAAGATAGAATGTACTATCGTGGACACTGTTAGCTATAACACGGCAGCGGCGGCCGTCCCGTACCCCCAGCGCCTCATAGCAGGCGCTGTCCGGAACTCCGCGCATACGACGTGTAGCGCACTCGCTCTTCCCGTTTGCGAGCACACCCTGGCTTTGTCGTCTGCTAGGCGCAGAGCAGGCGATGCCATAGTGCTGCTCGTCTGGTACCCTTGCCATAGCGAACCGTTCTCAAATTCATTTTCAACCGGCGATTTTTATTGGGGCAGATTGCAAAGTCATTGAAGCATTATTTCTGTCTACGTTTTTTTTTTTCCTTTTCAGAAACAGGCGTTCGGAATGCACCTTTAACAATATGCGTTCGCACACCAGTATTAGCGCAGCAGGTGTGATACAGAAATAGACTTTTATACTCCGTTTCACCTTCGGTCCCATCGCAGCGCACGCTACAAAACGACACAGCCAATCAAATAGCGGCAAAGGTACAACGTCACGGAGTGCATTACCGGGGGACCCAATAAGGTGCAAAAAGTGCGCTTTTGTCGCTGCTTGGCTGGCCCTATCGTCTCGTAGCGTCCGCTGCGCTTAGATATAAAGTGAAACGGAGTATAACTGCAAGTTTGTCCCATAAAAAAAAATGTAATCTACCGTGATAGTACATTTAGTGGCGATGATTATCCTTAGCCAGCGGAGTCAGGGAATCAACCGTGGGCACCTCTTACGTGGCGGTTCGCTGAAGCGTGTTCAGCGAAAATTTGCAAGCGCTGTGGCGTCGTCTGCTCTGTGCCTAGCAGACGACAAAGCGAGGGTGTGCTCGCAGGCGGGAAGAGCGAGTTCGCCACACGGCGCATGAGCGGGGTTTCGTACGGCGCCTGCTAAGTGGCGCTGGGGGTACGGGACGGCCGCCGCTGCCGTGTTATAGCTAACAGTGTCCACGATAGTACCTCTTCATCCGTGTAAATAAACAGTTTTAGTGGATCGAGGCAAGGACTGCGTTGCTTGCAGGAGCTCGAGCCGTCGCGTTGAGCATGGATTGAGCAGGCGCCCCCAAAGCCCGCAATCCTTAGCGCACGCTCCGTCGACAGCTTCCTTCTATAGCCATCGCCTGGGAAACCGGTATCCTAATGGTAGCCTAGCTTGCCGAACCTTTGGCGGTTCTCACGAGGCTTATTGCCCCAAGTCCAAGCCTCAGATGGTAATAACTTTTCTTCGAGCGGAGAAGAACACGTAAGCACTATGGCCCGTGTAGGCACTACACAGTTGACAGATACGACACAACAAAATAGTGCTAGCTCACAAAGGCTCGGGTACCCCACATCTTCGCACACACACAAAACAAAAACGATCCAATTTTATTGCGGAGCACAAGTTCATCTGCCTCTTTTGCATCGGTTGTGATGACGTCAGAACGCCGCGCTCTGATTGGCTCTGATTGAATGATAGTGGGTAGACCTCGAAGCAAGCTGCCTTGTGGAACCTAGTGCATTTGCAGACTCGGCATCACTCGAGTTATGCTATGTTCACACTATTGACGCCACGCGCCGATCTTTCATAACACACGCATACCTAAGCGCAACAAGCGGAACGAGTTCGTTCAGACCACGTTTGCTTGTTGTCTGAACGAAATGGTTCCGCTCCTTGCGCTTACGTGTGCGTATGTTATGAAAGATCGACACGTGGCGTCCCTAGTATGCGCTTGTGTGCTGTGGCAAATTGAAGCAGAGAGCAACCAGTCCGAAATTGACTTCCGGTAATGCATTTCTATGGAAAAAAGCGAGTGCATTTTCTCCCTGCGCTCGATTATAAGAGCAAATATCCCGAATATTTCGTACGTACTAGGTAGCCTGGAACATTTCTCAGTCGGGCAGACAAAATAATTGGACGGTTACAGCGTTTTTCTTTCATATTCAGTATTTATGTGCACCGTCGGTCACTGTTAAGGCGCGTTCACACCGACGATGCGATCTAGTCGCGCGATAACGTTCATCGCAAAAGCGACCATCGCGGGCATAAAGCGACGCGATTTGAGCAGTCGCTTGCTGACCCGACTTTTTGCGATGCGATCTAGTCGTGGAGCGGCTGAGCCAATCAATGGTGTTCGGAGCGAGAGGTTTCGAGAAACCAATCGCCTACGAAGGCGTTGGACTCATTCATCGCGCACGCCAGTATGGCCATCTAATTTGTTTGCGATGCGATCTAGTCGCATCGCGCGTCTGCATGCTCCGGTGTGAATGCGCCTTTAGCGCGAACACGACGTCGGCGCTTTTCAGCATGGGGGATATATGTGCCAAACGAACGAAGGACATCTGGAAAACCCAGAGAGACGGCAAGAACTATGCACTGTATCAGTAACTTCCTGTTCATGTACGATCAAAAGAAATTGAAGGCCACGTAATCTAGTCTCATTATCAATAAGTAAGCACAGCTTTATTCTTTCTGCTCTGTGCGAAGATGCTAGTTTTACGTTCAAAACATCACCCGTACGCTCGAAATCTTTCAGAAAATGCCTGATAAAAGCTGCCCGGCATACAGAATCATAGAAAGAGACACCTTTCATCGCCCACGTACTTTATTCTTTAAGTTTTGAATGTTTTTTTACCGCTCCTAAAGGTGTAAGACGTGGTCATTTTCATAAAATGACAGGACGGGCATAAAAGCGATATTCTATAAGTACCACCGGAATGCTGGCGAACCTTGAACACCGTATACATTCCTTTCGATTGTTAGTTTGCTTAGAATCGTCGCTCGTTTTTACTTACTTGGTATGGAACAGAGGTTTGGGCCTGAAATATAGCCAAGTTTAACATCGCTCAGTGGTAAAGAAAGATGATGTAACTAAACAATTACACTTTTACAATGTTAATAAAGGTACATACTATTCGGTGCAAGCCAAATAACAAAAAGTTATCTATGTTATTTTCCGGCGAAAAGACAAAATACACGCGTGTTTTTTCCATAGGAATGCACAATTTGCACCCCGGAAGCCGCATAGACACTAGCGCCAGTTTAAATTCTAGCGCACATTTGAATAACGCTATGATTTTAACCTATTGCGACGCTCCGTCGACACATATTGCACATATTGCGACGCTCTGTCGACAGCTTCCTTCTGTACCCATCGCCTGGGAAACCGATATCATAATGGTACCCTAGCTTGCGGAACCTTTGGCGGTTCTGACGAGGCTTATTGCCCTAAGTCCAAGCCTCAGATGGTAATGATTTTTTTTCGAGCGGAGAAGAACACGTAAGCACTATGGCCCGTGTAGGCACTATAGCACAGTTAACAAATACGACAAAAAAAAATAGTGCTAGCTCACAAAGGCTCGGGTGCTCAACATTTGCGCACACACACACACACAAAAAAAAACGATCCAATTTTATTGAGGAGCGCAAGTTCGTCTCCTTCTTTTGCATCGCGGTTGTGGTGATGTCAGAACGCCGCGCTCTGATTGGCTTTAATTGAGGAATAGTGGGTAGAGGTCAAAGCAAGCTGCCTTGAGGTCTACCCACTATCCTCAATTAGAGCCATTCAGAGCTCGGTGTCTTTCTGACGTCACCACATCCCCTGCTAAAGAAGCAGACGAACTTGCGCTCCGCATAAAGTCCGCTGCGGTCTACTTGCGCAGAAAACAGTTTTAACGATATCGAAAAAAATTATTGACGTGAACTAAACTAAAAAATAAAGCAAACCCTACCCAGGCAGCACAAGGGGTTGGGCCAATATTGGAAGAGCATTGGCGAAAAAAGGTCCAATGATGGTCCACTTTAGCCAATCTGCTCCCAATATTGTTTATGCCATTATATAGAATCTTCAGTGATGGCCCAGCTTCTCCAATGACCAACCAATATTGGAAGCACATTGGCATAAAATGGTCAATCTTGGCTTGTCAGTTCCATTCGCTTGCGAATATTGGATGAACACTGGCAAAACCTGGGCAATGTTGGCCTGACAGTTCCATTGGCTTGAGAATATTGGATGAACACTGGCATAAAATGGGCAATGTTGGCCTGTCAGTTCCATTGGCTAGCGAATATTGGATGAACACTGGTATAAAATGGGCAATCTTGGCCTGTCAGTTCCATTGGATTGCGAATATTGGATGAATACTGGCATAAACCGGACAATGTTGGCCTTTGAGTACCCTTGGCTTGCTAACATTGGATGAACACTGGAATAAAATGGTCCGCGTTGGCCTGTCCGGGCCGTTGGCATTCCAATATTTGATGGGGACTGGCATAAAATGAACACTGTAGCATTGGCTTGCCAACGTTGGATAAACACGAGCTTATATTGATTACTGTTGTCCTGTTAGTACCATTGGATCATCGTCATTTCAAGAACAGAGGGGCAGATAATGGTCAGTTTGTGGTAGTCTGACAATACCATCGGCTTAAAAGTGCAAACATGTTGGAATATGCTGGTTTAGACGTGTTCGTTTTGCCTAAACAAGTTGGAATTGCTCGAGCGCGTTTCAATTTTATGTAATTTTGTCAAAGCGCGATTCAGGTGCTTTTCTGCAAAGTAAACAAGAATAACAAGGTACAGAACTTAATGGCGATATTTTGCTCCTTCACCGTGCACATTAAGGAGTCGCCAGCGAAATGGGCTCATCAGGACCGCCAACTTGAAAAGAAAAAAAAAAAACGATGTCCGCGTTATAGAGTCAACATAATAGATTATTATGTTCTCTATGATCTCGACAGAAAAGCTTCGTACCCTAACTACGGGCTTGTGGACTGCACTTCGTGTCAGGTGAAGATACCTCTTTGCGATTGACTCGAACAAGACACCATTCTGAAATGCGGTTATACAATGACGGCTCTATGACTTTACGGCACTACTGGTGCCACAATAAGAGCCCTAATGCCTCCAACATGGCGCCAATGCACTGATAGCAGACTACAATGTTGGTCTTGATTTAGATTCTAGCGGGAAGCGACGTCAGGCGCAAAAAACCTAAACTTAAAAGCACGAAAAAAAACGAGAACAAAAGTAGGATTGCAAACTCGGCGCGCTACTGGCAACTGAATTTTATTTAGACAACATGAACAAATATAATACGTTACTATACCTCAGCCAAATAAATCGAAATTCCGCATTTTACGAAACGAGTGACGACGCACTGATGCAACCGTCATCCTCCTTTACACTGATTTTGAACGCCAAGAAAATTTTCCTCTCTGTTTTTGCTTCCCAGTTGCCCGGAATTTGCGTTTTCTACAGCAAAGGATCACACGAACATTTATCACAGTGGACTTCCAAGTTCCCCGAAGAATACCGCTTTACAGAAAGTTGGTGTGCTATGTACGATTGGGTCGTGCACGAAAGCACCCGATGTCAAATGCTCCACGACTGACACCCCACCCTGTTGTCACGGCTTCAAAAACCAGTTTTATCAGAATCCCATGACGCGAATACCTAGATGAAGTGGCCGGGTCCTCACCATGACGGTTGAGCATCCAACTTTTAATTAAGAGACAGCAAGTGTGCACGCGAGCGTGTGTAACGTAATCATGTCGTCATTTGTAGACCCTCAACATATTATGATGACGTGGAACAATTCTGGTTGAAGCGCGTAAAGGGATTCTGCACGTCGGGCTATCATGCAACACACGTACGATCGCCCACATGTTGTTGGTATTTTAGACTACCGGTGTGGCGCACTTCACATGTTTGTGCGCATGTTTTTTGTGCGCATGCTCTCTAGTTTTGTTTATTTTGAAGCATAAGCTAGTTAGTTTCAATGGTGCCCTGAGGGAACGCCAAAGTGGCGGACGATTTTCTGGAAATTTATATCGCCCCTTTTTCCGCATTGATTTATCATTGCCTCTTTTTAATTTTGACATTAGGCTCCAAGCTAATTTCGGAGCTTCGTGTCTGTCAGTTCCTTTTCGTCCTCTTGCTCTGGAGTTATCATGTCTAAGCAATCTCTACTACATTGGGTTTTGGAAACCCGGATAGCAAATACCAGCAGAGAAAGACGAAAGAATTCGAGAGAGAGAAGTGTGCAGGGGTAGGGTCACGCCGACGGCCTCGGAACGATTTCGGAAAGGGCGAGAGAGGGTATTGAGTAAACAGTTCCCCTCCCTTTTTCCCCGCGCCGTCACTAATCTCCAAATCTCCTCTTTGTTAGTGATGAGGACTTGGCGTCCTTGAGGGAGGAGGACACTTTGCATTCCTAAGCTGACAGTGCGGTGGGAGCTACGCGCCGGCCGGACCAGTCATCACCTGCACCGCTCTCTGTGCGTGGTTACGGGAGAGAGCGTGATCACGTGATTAAAGATAGACCTGCGATCGGTTCACCGAGCTTCTTAGCTTCCTCTACACTCTCAGCTTAGGGGTGGTGGAGCCGAGCCCGCGAAACACATGCACACAGAAAGTGGGATCGCATGCACCAAGGCCACACGATAAAGTAGTGGCTAGAAGACAGTGGGGAGTCGGGACGGTCTCCTCAATTTCCAACACGCGCATTCGCGAACTGGAAGTGGGCAGGTGCGCTTCGCAATTTATGCATGTTTTTTTTTTTTTTTTTGTGGCATTTTTGTTTTTCAACGAACAAGGTTGGCAGGATGATCATGCGCATATCAGGACACCGTGGTGTCAGTTTGTAAGTTCTCTGAGTGCATTTGATTGCTTAGCAGACTGTTTTTATCGGGCGAAGCGGCTCGGCATCTCCGCCATCCACCGCCAAGAACGGTGGTTCTAGAGTTCCGATCACCGGCAGCGCATTTCGTCTTAGTGCCAAGTGCGATCTTCAACATGCGGATTGCCAAGAACAACGATATTCTGTCGGCAGCGCCTACACACCGGTGATCTTCCTTTGTTTGGGCATACATGTGACCACTGGCTTCGACGGACCGAAGACACGACGGACCGCCTTCTCTTTCACGTGAGTGACAAGGAGAATTCCTCCTGACCATTGGGGATAGGTATTCTTGCTACGAAATGTGCGTTTTGTCACTATCCGATGAGTTTGAACCGTGTCGAACACTGTGCCAGGAATCTCCGACGAGTTCAACGTGTAATTCAGAGCGATCGGCCCGGAATGCCCTGTACAGAGCTATTTGTAAGTGCTTTTTATTTTAATAGACCGTGAGAGACGTTCTGATTGGTTATTTCTGTGTTCGAATTAATTTTTATTTCATTTTCTTTGTTAAAATATGTCTGTCTTCTTGGCGGTAGATGTGTGCTGTAGTAAAAAGTCTTCCCGGTACGTCCAAAGCCAAATACCCCATAGCGTTGAGTAGTCCTTATTTGCCCAGTTTCGGCTTGTTGGGCGAGTGGAGTGTCAGTTATGTCACCGCGCTCTGCGAGTGTAATTGCCAGTACTTGTCTTTACACGGCAAGCTATTTTATATGCCTGATTTATTTTAAATTCTTTATTGATTGAAGCATCAATTTCTGTTCATCTGTTCTGTTCTTATGTATAACGGGGTATTTATTGAACTGTTAATTTAATAGTGCGTTTGGCAGTGGTGAGGTGAAGAGGGAGGCCAGCGGTTAGATTTATAAATTGTAAATATTATCGAGGCAATATGGATACATTTATAACTACATATTTCCGTGCTGCAAACACTGTAAATCTTAAAAACGTTTTTTTTTTTCGCATTAACGTAGAAATATCGGTGTGATCTTAAATGGCGAGATTGTCATTCTTAGGACTTCTTGGTTGAGGGACGCTATGATGCTGCAAGAGTAGAGCTAAGCAATTTATGAAATAACCTTCGTACTATTTTATTAATTTTTTAAATCACTATAAATATTTTAATCTAGATCGATCGTGCTCTGAGTAAGGACAAGTCGGACGAACAAAACAACAGTAAACGCCTGGGCCGTCTTGCTAGAAACAGCGTCTCAGCTGAGACGGGGGGAAAGAAAGCACTTTTAAAGCCAGCGTACGAGCTGTACGGGACTCAAACCACGACTCAAGACGCTCGCGCGCCCCAGCCTTTACAGTACTTTCTTTTACCCAGTCTCAGCTGAGATACTGATTCCAGCAAGCCGGCCCCGGCGTCTTACCTCCGCATATATTTATTTTCGAAGGCAGTACTAAGTTTTCTTTACATACAAAATAACGAAAAATAATTCACTGGAAACGAAAGTTTATATTATGGAAAAAAAAACATAAAAAGTCGGTAGGCCTTTTTGAGATTTTAAACTTGAGGAGCAACTGAGCCGATTAATCGAATAGTTAATTAAAGGGCGGCGATTAGTAATGAAGCTATGTTTTGTTTTGATATTCAATATTGACAAGCGTAAGAGAGGACTGAGAGCCTTTGAAAACTTTTCACCTGAATCCAAACACCCGCTTCTGTCTCTTTCAGAATCCTGTGGCCAGGCCCCTGCGTGGAATTCCATCAAGTTCCTGCCCGGTTGACAGCTTGCAGTGATGGACCCTGCACTCATTGTTGTTTAAATGTTCCTTCAATCGAAACTTTAATAAAATGTATTGACGGTACACATTGCATTTCAGACTTTTATATTTACCTGCATGTAATATTGACTTAATATTTTCCACAGTGAATGTGGCTTGTCTACAGCAGCTTTCTTTTTAGATGTATTATAGTGTTCAGTAGAACACTATAAATACATCTGAAAAGAAAGCTGTATGCCCGCTAAAATGGCTGCCGAAAATAGTGCAGCTCGAGCTTAAAATCGGATGACAAAATCGAAATATCCAGAGCGTTAGGTTGGGAGCAAATATTGGATAAGCCAATGCTTAAACTTGGATGCCAATATTGGTTGTAAGACCCACAACCAGTCGCGGTCCAATGATGGCTTAGGTGTTGGTTAAATTGTGGCCCAACGTTGGCTTAAATGTTGGGTAAGAGGCGGTCCTACGATGGCATAAAGGACGGTCCAATATTGGTTCAAATATTGGTCGAATCTTGGTCCAACATTGGCATTAGTGAATGGTCCACCATTGGATCGGGTAGCGCTTTCGACAAAAACCAACGTTAGGCCAATATTGGAGCCAAGTTTTGCCAGTGGCGGGCCCATGTTGGTCCAACAATGGTGTGCTGCTTGGGTAGTGATAAACCGTCTCTGGGGTCCACCAGAATATTTTAAATGTTTCGAAGTACCCTTAAAAAATGTTTGAATGGGTTTAGATGTACGTCGAAGTTT
>JABSTQ010003246.1:0-21985 GCA_013358835.2 Ixodes persulcatus
AACCTGCCTTCTCGTCAAAACGTCGCGACTGGGGCTGTACCAAAAGAGTCGGGAAAGGTTTGAAGGTCAGTTTTCATGCGTCTTCTGCCTGCTCGGTTCGTCCGAGAACGTGAATAGGGGCCGTGAAAAAGGAAAAATAGACGCCGTCGGACCACGACTGCTTGGGCGGGAAGCACTTTGGACTGAATTCACGGCTTCTTGTGGTCGTCATATTTATTTGTTTTGTTCCAACATGAACGCAGGAAAACCGACAAGATGCACGGACCACGTGCGGACTACGTTCAGTGCGTCATCAAGTTCAAATGGCCGCCTCATCGTTCGAGCTGTCGTCTGCTCTCTCAACCGTTTCTGCTTGTCGTCTGCTCGTTCAAACGACAGCGGCCCGTAGACCAAACGTTGACTCGGTAATTGCGATAACAAGTGCAGGCCTCAAAAGACGTTTAAGTTTGAAGGTTGCTTCGTTTAAGTAGGCTCGGTGTAAACAGTAGATATAAGGAAATGTTGGTAATTGTTACCAGTGGCCATCACCGACTTGTTATGCCTGATTCACTCGGCCCGATTCTGATTGCGATTTTCAGTATCGACGTCGGCATCTCAGCTACGGTTCAGGCTTTTGCAGCCCGAGTGACGTCATGACTGAAAATAGAGCGCAGAACCTCATCATGTGAATCAGGCTTTAGCGTCCATTCTGAGGCGTCCACGCGGAATGAATCGCCGCATGTTACATTATTCACGCCGAGTTTTGCGATGTAAGGAGCCTCGTTAATTACGCTGATGCCGCTCAAGTAGTCAGACATTGCTAGGAAGACGTAGAAGCAACAATTCCAACGCGAAAAAGAGCGCGGGGACTCACACCGACGCCGGCAACATCCCATTCCAATGGTTTGTTTATGGGCGACGGCGAGCTTCTTGCCCACACCCCATCGCGCATGCGCGGCGTCGGTGGCGTCCGCTAGGGGCGCTCCGGTTTGTTTGGCCTCCAGAATATTACAGTTGAGAGAGCTAGTTAATACAAGTATCTAGGAGTATGGATATGTGATGGAGCAGAATATCTCAGTGAGCATGAAAAGTATATAATAGGTAAGGGCAACAGAAATGCAGCTGTAATGAAAAATAGAGAACTTTGGAATTACAACAGGTATGAGGTGGTGAGAGAGATTGAATGAATGAATGAATTTGGGGTTTTCTGGCGCAGCAGCAACGTAGGCCATAGTGGGCCAAACACAGGGTGAGTAAATATCACACGACTAAAGGTTTATTATTGCAATGGATCAAAATATCAAAATAACTTTAAAAGATTGTAGTTTAAAGTCGATGTAAAATATTAATGTTTTCTAAAAAGTTAAAAACTTGTCTGTACGAAGTAACAGGCTCGTCTCCAAGCAAAAGTGCCAAGTGGAAAGGTATATGTTTTCTGAAAAAGATAGGAAAGTAGGAGCGGCGTTCATTATTAAATTGTGGGCATACTAAAAGGATGTGAAGTACACTTAAGGTTTCTGAGCAGTAGTCGCACATTGGTGGGTCGTCGTTTCTTAAAAGGTAGCCGTGAGTCAAGTGTGTGTGGCCTATCCTCAGTCGACATAAGAATGACCTCATAGAACCTTTCCCGATGTCTGGCGCTGCGCCATTCACTTAAAACAGGTTTAACTCCATGTAGCTTATTGCGAGGATCAGAGTCCCACTCTACTTGCCAGGATTCTTTTATTTTATTTCGTAGTGTAGTTCTATAGTCTGTAACTGGGAGACTGTGAATTTCAATGGGCCTGTTTACACATGCACCTGCGGCTCGGTCGGCTTCCTCATTGCCGTGTATTCCTATATGGCTAGGAACCCAGCAAAAGTGAATAGTGATGTTTTGCTTTATAGCATTTGTTAGTTTAGCACGAAGCAAAGAAACGAGGGGATGTTTCCAGGATGTTGCAGAGTTAAGGGCGAGGAGGGAACTGAGCGAGTCTGTAAATATCACAGATAATCTGTATTTTTGTTTGATTATTTCGTCTACCATCAATAAGAGTCCATGAAGCTCAGCAGTAAACACAGATGCATTGGCATTGATTCGAATAACACGTTGGAAGGACTGCCCAACCGCAGCACAGCCAGCATAGCCAGAACCTTTCGTCCCATCAGTAAAAAAACTTTTGTCCGTCTCGTAACGACTAGCAATCTCAAAAAATTCTTGTTTTATAACGCTAGCGGCGGCAACTTTCTTGTTATATTTTGTCAAAGAGAGGTCGCATGTTATAGCTAGGTCATCCCAAGGAGCACGTCTTTGCTCAGTTTCCATGACAGAACAGGATATATCAAAACTATAAGTCGCTGCAGCATCTTTCACACGAAGTGCAAAGGGGCGCGTTACGGATGGCTTGTTTTGAAAGGCCTGCTCATATTTTATGCTTTCAATCAAAGAAAAATTTGGATGCTGTGGGAGAGTGCGGAGTCTTAAAAAGTACTGCGTGCTAAGATAAAACCTCCGTTTATCAAGCGACCACTCATTTGACTCAGCATACAAGCTGGGCACGGGGGACGTTCGAAAGGCTCCGGTTGAAAGCCGGATCCCCTGGTGATGGATTGGGTCCAACATTTTAAGCGTAGAGGGTTTGGCAGAACCGTAAACAATGCTTCCATAATCCAAAACTGAGCGAACACAGGCCCTGTAGATTCGCAAAAGGCAGACACGGTCCGAACCCCAAGAACGGTGTGCAAGGACCTTAAGAAGATTCGACTTTCGCTGACATTTTAGTCTTAGTTCCTTTATATGAGGGCCAAAAGTTAATTTATTATCGAATACTAGGCCTAAAAACTTATGCTCTGATTTAACAGGGATGGGTGTACCTTTAATATACAATGATGGCTCGGGAGACATTCCTCGTTTTCGAGCGAAACAAACAGCCACAGTCTTCTCGGCAGAAAACCGAAAGCCATTCTGGTCAGCCCACCTACTCATCCTGTTTACCGTAAGTTGAACTTGACGCTCACAGATAGCTAAGTTGCATGAAGAGAAACAAACCTGGACATCGTCGACGTAAAGAGAATGAGAGATCGTGGGTGGGATTACTTGAGATAGAGAATTTATCTTTATAATGAACAAAGTGACGCTTAAGACACAGCCCTGTGGCACGCCATTCTCCTGGGGGAAAGGGTCGGAGATCGTAGCTCCCAGGCGTACCTGAAAGCTACGATCCTGCAGAAAGTCAGCTATGCAGTTGAACATTCTCCCTTTTATGTCCATCGAGATAAGGTCCTTGAGTATGCCGTACCGCCAGGCGGTGTCGTAAGCTTTTTCAAGGTCGAAAAATACAGAAAGACAAAATTGCTTATTTATGAAAGCCTCGCGGACCGTCGTCTCAAGACGTACCAGGTGGTCAACTGTAGACCTGGAAGTGCGGAAACCACACTGGAAATTGCTTAGTAGTCTCTTTTTTTCTAGTATGTAGGTTAGCCTGTTGTTAACCAGCCGCTCAAAAGTTTTCCCTAAACAGCTAGTAAGGGCAATTGGCCTGTAGCTCGTGGCTTTACTTCTGTCCTTTCCTTGTTTTAAAATGGGGACGACAATAGCCTGTTTCCAGGTGCTAGGAAATTTCCCTTTCGCCCAGATGATGTTAAAAAACTGGAGGAGAATGACTAGAAATGTTTCAGGTAGATGAGAAAGCATGCTAGGGTGAATTGCATCAAGCCCAGGGGATGTAGGCTTTGCCGCAGCAAGAGCTCGACGAAGCTCAACAAGAGAAAAAGGACAATTATATTCTTCAGTGCAATCCTCCGACCTACGAATTGGAATTCTCTCGCACTTGGACTTAAACTGCAGAAACTCTGCAGTGTAATTTTCAGAACTAGAGACTTGTGCAAAGTGCCTACCCAGTGCGTTGGCTTGTTCATATAATGATGGAAATGCTTCTCCCTTCTCATCTAACAGCAAGGGGATTGAGAAAGGATGGTAGTCACCATCCATTCTACCCACTCTGTCCCAGACAATCTTCGTTGGCGTGAAACTATTAATAGAAGATGCATACGAGCAAAAGGATTTCCTTTTTGCCCGTTTCCTAATATAGCGGGCTTTTGCACGTAATTGCTTAAATGCCAAGAGGTTTGTGGAAGTGGGATACCTCCTAAATCTTGCCCAAGAACAGTTTTGGCGGTTTCGAGATTCTTTACACTCATTATCCCACCATGGTTTTGGACGTCTCGGCAGCTTGCCGGATGTCTGTGGGATAGACAGACGGGCAGCCTCAACTATTGTTGTTGTTATGAGAGCATTTTTTTCGTCCACAGAGGTCGCTTGTGAAAGATCGAGGGAAGAAGGAATATTTGACTGAAAAAGGTCCCAATCTGCTGATGAGATCTTCCAACGGGGAGAACGACAAGGCAGCCTGGGCAGGACTTCTAAGGGGGTAAGATACACCGGAAAATGGTCGCTTCCATAAGGGTTATCCAATACGTTCCAACTAAAATCTGTAAAAAGTACAGCAGAACAAATAGTGAGGTCGATGCAAGAAAAGGAGCGATTAGCAGAACTAAAATATGTTGGCTCTCCTGTATTTAGTACACATACTTCTCTGAGAGATAAAAACCGCGCCACAACCGAACCTCGAGTGTCAGTTCGGACACTGCCCCAGAGGGGGTTGTGTGCATTAAAATCGCCCATTAAAATAAAAGGTTCAGGTAGCTGATCAACTAAAGCTTCAAGTTGGCCGAACTCCAGGGCAAATGAAGGGGGGATGTAAATGGAGCAAATTGTAATAAGGCGTTGCTGTAGCAACCTCACCGCAACGGCCTCCAGAGGCGTGTCTAGGGGGACCACACAGGCAGGAGTGCCACTGTCTACAACAATAGCAACTCCACCGGAAGTGCCAGAGGTAGTCACGCGGTCCTTCCTGTAGACTTGATATGATCTAAGAAAGTTGCTGTTGGGTGGTTTGAGGTAAGTCTCTTGCAGGCAAAATGCAGAGGGTTCATGCCTCTGCAACAAGAGCTTCACATCATCTAAATTACAAAAAAGACCTCTGCAGTTCCACTGCATAATGCAGGCCATAATTTAAAAAAGGTGAAATCTAAAAAGCTAAAAATGTAAAAATGAAGGAAAGCTTAAATAGAGACAAAAAATATATTTTCAGGTCTTAAAATCAATTTTCATACGAGGAGTGTTTTTCTTTCTAGTGGCACCCTTCTGCTCACTGGTGGATCCACCAGTGCCGGGAAGGGAACACTCCGACCCCGACATGGACCTGTCCTCGTCGGACTTGAGCCCACTTTGATCCATTGGCTCGTCGGTGGTTGTCGCCAATGGTTGACCCTTGGATGCCGCTGGCTTGGTTGGCAGGCCAGGGATCCTCTGGGTACCAGAAGGACGGGGTGTCACACCCCGTCCTTTGGGGGGCAGGGCAGTGGGAGGAGCAAGGGTCGCCAAGCCCTGCTCCTTACTGGGTGTGGGCACGCCCACATCTTTCCTAGTGCTCGGGGGCGGTGTTTGCCGCACCACTCCCGAGGTGGAGGGGGACCCCGACGGGACACGCAGGTCATCCGCAGATGTCTGCGTCCCCGTGGACACCATCGGCCGTGCAGGTCCCCTGCGCACGGCCTCTGCATACGAACCACGTGAGGCAAACAAGACACGCTTCTTTGCCTCGTGGTATGGAATGTTCTCTTGGACCTTCAATGTAAGTATTTCTTTTTCTTGCTTCCAGAGAGAACAAGACCGAGAGTATGCAGCATGCTTCCCTTCGCAATTAGTGCACTTTGGATCATTTTCGCAGTGATCTGCGAGATGCTCTTTGCTAGAGCACCTCGCACACGTGTCAGATCCACGACAGCTCCGCGAGCCGTGGCCGAACCGCTGGCACTTGAAGCAGCGCAGCGGGTTCGGTACGTATGGCCGAACGCGGCAATGCAGGTAACCTGCCTTGACAGCTTGTGGAAGGGTGGTCATTGCGAAGGTCAGTACAATGTGTTTTGTTTTGTGTTCCATGCCGTCACGTCGAAGTGTGATGCGCCGTGCGGCGATCACACCCTGGCTGGAGAGGCCCTCTACAATTTCCGCTTCTGGAGTCTCTAATAAGTCGTCTTCAGAAATTACGCCTTGTACTGTATTTAGTGTGCGGTGGGGGGTTACGGTGACTTTGTAGTCGGAGACCGAGTTCAGTGCTAGTAGAGCATCACTCTGGAGCTTTGTGTGAACCTCAACGAGGAGGTCACCTGATGTCATCTTCTTAGCCTCAAAAGTCTTCCCAACGACACCCTCTAGAGTTTTTGCGACAAGAAAAGGAGACAGTTTACTTAGCGGTTTCTCAGTTTCTGAGTGCAGCACCAAAAACTTTGGATACTGTGGAGTAACTACTTCAGGAACATCAAGTGTACGTGCTTCGGTGCGGACTCTTTTCGGAGCCCGATCAAGGAAAGTTTTGTTTTGCGGACCCATAAAGATGGGAAAGAAAGTTCAGTGCCCGGGTGCACCGCCCACCACGGAGCCCAACAAGGGGGTAGGTAATGTGCCATAGCAAGATGGGCTTGGCTGACACAATTACTCTACCAGTGCTGCCCGGGCACTATACCCTAGTGTGGTTGCAGGGACAGGACCTGTTTCCACTCAAGGTTGGCCCTTGCCGCCTAAGAAGGTGAAAAAGGAAGGAAGAGAGTGTAGAAGAAAAGAGAAAGAGGTGGGAGGAAAAGTGAAAGAAGGAAGAAGAGGGTAGAAGAGGCGACTGACTGAATCATCCTGGTCGGGCCAAGCCAGGACACCCGTCTACGAGAAGCAGGGGCCGAAGCGGTGTATTGCCTCGCCCGGGGGGCCCCGAAGGGTCCAAACATACCCCGGGCTCAGCTCAACCACCAGGGTCCCCTTTTCCCCGGACACGGGTACGCCACGCACAGCCAGGCGTGGGTGGGTAAACCCACATAGCTCGGGGTTCGCGGTGGCGCCACTCACCAAGCACCTACCGAGGCAGGTGCCCCCTGCGTGCGGGTATGGTGGCCCACGTAGCTGGGGTCCGTGGAGGCGCCACTCTCCAAACACCTGCTTTCACAGGTGCCCCCTGCGGGAGCCAAGAGCAGGGTGTTGGCACCGTGCGTCATTGAGGCAGGAAGCATCAAAACGACAGTGCATTGCTAAAAAATGTATGAATAGAGGGCTATAGCCTCTCTTCTGTAGTGCACACTACAAACTTTTTTCTTGATGAGGCTCGATTCCAAGAGCTAACGGCTGTTGCATTTACCTTCACCAGTTTGCTCGAAGAGCGCTGAAGCTCAACAATAAATTTAACATCGGTGTTTTGATACTCCGTAAATTCGAGTTATGTGTATTGGCCAGGCACACTTGATGTCTCTGCTGCTTGCTTTTTTTAGTCGGTTCTAATTTCCTTCACGTCATGTACCCTGTGAATTTGAATGGTGGCTCTGCTTGCTTTTCATATACAGTACTTAAAAACTTCTTTGATGGTCTGTAGTTTGCTATGAGAAATTACAAGAAAGGTTGTTAAAAGAATTGGTTTCTCTCCCCTTTTCCCTCCCACTTTTTAGCCCCCTCGTCCCCCGAAATGAAGTTCTCCTTTGCCACTGGTATAACCTTAAACTCAGACTTTATAGGCTGGAACCTACCGGCTTTTGTATCTTTGCAGTAAAGTACATGCGAGCCATGCCTGATGGAATTAGTATTAAGTTGAGGAATGTCTCAACACTATGCTTATATTTTGTATGCTAAGCTATTCCTTACTTCTACATGAATTGCTATATTTACATATTTTATCTATTCTTTGAAAATGTAATGCCTTGTTTTACAGGAAAATGAAGACAGGAACAGCAGGCCGATTATGACTTCATGATGAAGCGCATGAGGCATGAAACGCTAATGAAAGAAAAAGAAACAGAAGTGGAGTTACGCCGGCTTGCCCTCGAAGAGAGCCGGCTGGCTTGGGAAAGGGAGCGGGCACTTATGGAAGCCCGTGAGAGGGAAGAGGACCTCAGGGAACGAGCAGAAGAAAGGCAAGAAGAGCACAAAGCACGGGTGGAAGAAAGGCAGGCTTTCATACTTCTCATCGAGAGCCTACTGTCAAGGATCAACAAGTAGCCTGCACGGACAACACATTGTTTGGCTTTTAATTTGTATGAATGGCAATTACACATTCTTTTCTTTTGTTTTAATCTACGAACAGTTGATTAAACAATATGTGGCTCCAGGTACTCCCGCAGAGCAGGTGGGTCCAGGCCGAAATAGGTTGACACCTGGCTTCCATAAATGATGGTGTGGCAGTTGGTGAAGATTGTGCCCACCTTGTACATCTCCTCTACCTGCTGCCATAAAAGTTTCTGGTTCTTTTTAAAGTCGAGAAAGGCAAATTCGGCCACCACCTTCCAAATCCCCACTCAACGGCTTGCCGGACCCTGCTCATACTAAAGTTAAATGCTTCCCGCTCAGGCGTCTTACGGCAGCCGCCATATGGCTTCATTAGGAGTGGTCACAGCGGATATGCCGGATCGCCGTAAATGACGAAATCCTCATTGTTGACAAGCTTCTCCAGCTTCGAGTACAATCCACTCTCTCGGAATATTCCTGCATGAAGAGAAGAACCAACGTTTAGCCAATATATTTCAATAACGTTAAGTTGCAATGCTGGCAATCATTCCAATTGATATGGTAGGGTCTGCGCTAGCGGAGCATCTTTGGTTGTGTGACTCATTTATGTTCACTGAATTCTGAAAGGTGTCATATGACGTCATGATGGACGTCTTCACTTTCTCCATTCTAGGCGCCTCGGCTTCAGGGAGTTTGGGAGTCCCCTGCCCCTCCATGGGCACTTCTGCTGAGCTCGGGGGGGGGGGGGGGGGGAAGGGAGAGCACTTGCTCAGTATAATAAAAAAAGGGGTGCACAGAAGGGGGGGGGGCACCAAGTTTTTTTTTTTTTTTGTTCCTTTGCGAATTGCTCCAGAGTTAGGTCCGCCTGATGGGGAACAGGAAGTGCCAGGCCTCGCTCAGACCAGTAAGGTGGCCAGGTGCCGGATGCCATCCCCATCTCCAAACAGGGCCCTTGAAGGGGAGAAGGTGAAGGGGTCGGTTCTTGCCTTTCCTCAACCAACCGGGGCCCCCATTTCAAACGGGTAGATAGTGCAGAGGGTCGACAGTTTTTCTCCCCTCTAGAGCTCTGACCCCAGATGGAATGCCCTCAAGCAACAATGCTACGGACACATGCGAGGGTAATGGAACCCTCCCTTTCCTTGGCAGCAAATGTCCCCTTCGGTAGGGAGATGACTTTTCCTAGCCTCGAATGTGGCTCTCTAGCGTGTAGGTGGAACGGCCCTCTTCTCTGTTCTACCTGTTTCCTCACGCGCCCTTTCCTGAATGGAAGCCTCGCCCTTTGTTCCTTCCATGAGTTCCCCGTGAATTCACTGGGGGGTTCGCACAAAACACTAGATATTTTACCAAATGACACTACTATTGCTATCACAGTAAAAGCATTAAACACTGATCACACCAAACAGCGAGGGAAAGTCAAACATTTTGAAATCATGGTCGAGCCCTGAATTTTGCAGTGACAAACTAATATTTTAGGCCTCTGGCTGTGCTTCTGGTATGCAGTGAAGAAGACGTAAGAGCCAACTATTAGTAAAAGCTTGGCAACAAAATATACTCACTCGAGTCATGGTAGCTCCCCGGGTAATGCCCGACCAGCTGACACACAATGCCGTTCGGGCACATGACGGATTGGTACTTCACCATATGAGTTTTCTTATGATCCGAAAAGTACAGTTTTTGGTGCCTTTTGGGTCGGCATATGGGGCGAGCGGTCCCATCGATAAAAGCCCAACAGTTGGGCAGGGCACCACCTTTGTCATGAACAGCCTGCGAAAAAGGATGGCAGGATATTAAGACCATGAATAGCATACGGTATTCATATTTCACTTACCGTTGCAAACCTCCCAAGCGTAGCTGGTGAAAGCCACTTGTGCATATTGCAGTCGTCGATGAGGTGTCCGAAGGTGGTTATGACATGACTTATTAGCTTGCTGACAGCACTCGACATTACGGACGAATGCCGTCCAAAAATCTGCTCGAGGTCTCACCAACGGTTCGGGTAGGCAAGCCTACGCAGCGTCAAACACAGTGCTTCCTTCCCAGTTATCCTTACACCTTGCGCAGTGGTGATAGTCTGCGGAATCAGGAGAGCACTGGAGAGCTCATCAAAATCCAGCTTTTCGAATCTAAATTGCTGCTTGAAAAGCGTGGCTTCCACGTTGCCGATGTCCAGCAAACCGTGCCGAGAGCGGTACCTGAGGAGTTCGGACTCCCTGCTGCACCTCATCTTGTATTCCAACTCGTCCAGCGTGAAATAGCTGCGTAACTGCGGTTGGACGTTTAGCGTCACAAGATCGTCGATCTCCGCCCACGTCAGCATGGAGGCAACTTGGGGGTTTGACAAGATACTTCTTGGAGGCATTGCGATAAATCACCGTACAACAGAACGAAGGAACCGGCTAAGCCTACGGCTTGGCTTGGCTACTTTCGGCCAATACTTGAAAGATTGAAAAAACAGTTCTTTCCTCTAGCGCTAGATGGCGCTAAAATACACTATAAAGCATCTGCGGGTCTGTTTTATATATCCAGTTGGAAGAACGCTAACGCACGTCAAACGCGTTGAACTAAAAGTGTCGTGGACGCGCCACTTGCTGCGTACGCAACGCACCGAAGGTTGCGTACGCAAGCTTCCTGCGCACGCCCAACTAAAAGTGTCTAGTATCGGAGTAATCCGCGGACTTTGCCCTAACGATTCCACAGAGAAACTGACTCGGGGCCTCGAAAGCGAGGTACCAGTGGACCATATGCGACGCTTCAGCGGAGGACGGTACGCCGAACTCTTCTTCGGCGGACCCCTGCCGGCCACGGTCCTCATCTACGACATAGAGTTTGTCGTGGAGGCATGACACGTCCGGCCAACGCAGTGCTGGGGATGCGGACGCTTCGACCACGTCCAGTCCGCGTGCGCGCTGCCCACTGCGTGCCCAACATGCAGGGGCAGGCACCCGAGGGGTAAGTGCGCGACACAACTAACCCCAATCTGCCCCAATTGCAAGTGCAGACACGCTGCATTCGACAAGGGATGCAGCGTGTACCAGCAGCACAAGCGCGAGGCCGAGGCGGTCCGCGACACCGGCTGCAGCTGGAAGGAGGCCGGACGAGTCGCCGCCGAACTCCAAAAAAGAAAGGAAAGCGAGCGACGCATGCAGCGCGCGCAGGAACAGACCGCCCTCCCGCCCCCCTGGATGCACAGCGGAGCGAGCCAGGCTACCGCGTGGCAGACCAGCGCGCTCCCAGCGAGCTCAGTCTGGGGAGATACTTTCCCAACGCTGGGAGCGCCCAGTCGGCCACAAGCAGTGAGTATGCCTCGCGTAATCACC
This sequence comes from Ixodes persulcatus, assembly GCA_013358835.2. Classification (NCBI taxonomy): domain Eukaryota; kingdom Metazoa; phylum Arthropoda; class Arachnida; order Ixodida; family Ixodidae; genus Ixodes; species Ixodes persulcatus. Next base: position 11,380 of record JABSTQ010003246.1, read on the forward strand.
ACCCCAGTCGCCCCACAGCCCACACAGGTCACGACAAGAGAGGCCTCCACGAACACGGAGCCCAGCGCCAAAATCCCAGAGGTTGGTAAGCCCCAACGACGGAGAGAGGAGATCTATCGCAGGTCTTACCGTCCGGACAGCCAGAAGCAGCAACGGGGAGTCAATGACCGGCGCGCGGCTGACGCACGGCACCTGCGTGGATCCTCCTCTCCCCGCGCAAGCGATCGCCCGAGAGGCGAGAGGGAAGGGCCTCTCCCCCACCAAGCGCAGGTACCCCCCTCACCCTCCTTCCCCGCAGGAGACAGCGCCGGGGATTCCCCTCGGCAGGACGAGACGGCCACGCCCCCCACCGCGCAGGAAATGCGCGACATGATCACGAACTTGGAGATAATGCTCCAGACACTAATCCCGCTTTTTCTCAAGAACCAGCAGGCTACCGCCATGATCCCGGAGGAGACCATCCTACACAGCATCACCTCGGAGATGCAACGTTTGCGGCAAGGAACTGAGAATGGCTACAAACCCTAAAAAATCAAGTAAGCCTAATGCTTTAAAAGGTTGTCCCTCGATCTTCCAGTGGATTGCGAACGGGCTCGGCGGCCGCCTCACGCACCTCAGGGCAGCACTCTTGGAAAGGCCGTACGAGGTGGTGCTGCTACAAGAACCAAGAATGGAAGTAAGCAACATAACAATTCCCAGCTACACCACCTACGCCTGCCCCGGAGGGGAAAAGCATCCCTGGACGGCCGTGCTCGTCCACAAAGACGTGACCCACTGCCGGATCGAGAGCGCCGATTACTGCACAGCGACACCGGAATTCGTAGGTGTCCAAGTTAAAAAAATAACAAGACATTCTCTATCTTTTCGTGTTACGTTCATCCAGGCGCGGTGTGGAGCGGAGAGGCAATAAAGCTAATTCACGCGCGAGAGAAGGGTACTATCATTCTTGACGGAGACTTTAACTCGCATAACGAGCAGTGGGGGGACTGGAAAACGACCTTGCGCGGCAAGCTTTTGCAGGAGGCCCTCGACCACACTGATTTGGAGTACAGCGGAACGGGGGAGCCCACATTCATCAGACGAGGCGTTGAGCAAAGCGTCCTTGATTTAACGTTCGGCTCGGCACAATTTCCACTCACCACGGTGCTTGAACAAGACACCTGGGGCAGCGACCACTTTCCCCTAACAACGGGACCGGTCCCACGGCCACCCAACCGAACGTGCAAGGGGGTCCACTGGGACAGGTATCGTGCGTTCCTCCGCCAGTACGAGGCGATGGGCTGGCCCCTTGACAGCCAGGCCAACGGCACCGCACTCAAAGAGGCCACCACGACGGTGAGTGTACCAATTGAGCGCCCTAATCCTGACTTCCGCTGGCTCCAACTCCGAGCAAAAAGACGCCAGGCACAACGGGTGGCCCTTCGGACGGGCCGTCACGAGGACACACTCCGCTACCGACGCCAGGATGCCCTCTTCAAGAGACATGGGAAGAGGCTCGCCTTCCAGCAATGGAAGCAGAAGTGCGAGTCCTTCGACGGCCCCCGCGGGGCTACTCAGGCGTGGAGGATGGCGAGGACCCTGTGCAATCGACCAGGACCGCGAGATCCGATAGCAGGTATGGCGCTCGCGCTTAACATTTCCGACGCAGCCGTCCGAGAACTTCTAGCGGACGCACTGCTCTCCCCTCCACCTCCGCCAGCCGCCCGAGATGCACCGCCGGGATGGAGAGACTGGAAGTGGCACGCAAAGCCAAAGATGAAGGAGGGACTCGAAGACTTCAAGCTACACGAGCTGGAACGCGCCCTGGCCTCGCTCCCACGTAAAAAGTCGGCCCCCGGAGCCGACGGCGTAACCACCGCAGCACTGAGGAACCTCGATGAGGCCAGCCGACCAGCGCTGCTAGAACTGTTCAATCGAGCGTGGCGAGATGCCAAAATCTCTTCCGAATGGCGTTCGGCAGTCGTCGTCCCAATCCCCAAGCCGGGTAAGCCCACAAATGATCCCAGCTCGTTCCGACCCATCGCGCTCACGTCGTGCATGGGGAAACTACTCGAACGAATGGTGAAAAGCCGACTCGAACATCATCTGGAGTCGGTGGGCGCATACCCGGAAAGCACTTGTGGATTCCGACGGCACCACTGCACAGCAGACGCCATCGCGGATTTGGTAACCACGCTCGAGGAAAGCAAGGCAAAGAGATGGACAACGGGAGTCGTCCTTTTCGATGTGTCTAAGGCATTCGACGCCGTCAAACACTCAGCAATTCTGGACATGCTCAGGCTGTCAGGAATCGAGGGCCGACCGCTCCGTTACGTGAGGGCGTATCTCAGCCGCAGAGTGGCACAGATCCGAGCAGCGAGAGGACTCAGCACTCCCTTGTTACATGAGTGACGTCAGTGCTGTCGGCGGGGCTATGACGGTGATCTGCGATCACAGACCACCAATCACCGTTGCACTGTTCCTGGATTAACTAGCCGCTCTTGAGGAAGAACAAAGTGCTTTGGAAAGAGCTATGGTGTCCGCTTTTTCCCTAGCTCCAGCTGTCGTAACAGACAGGGCCGGATTAAGGTACGGGCTAAGGGGGCTGCAGCCCAGGGCCCCCGACTCTCTGGGGGCCCCCATGGCGGAAGGTTGATTAACGCAGCTTGTAAAAAAAAAAAAAAAAAACCTAAAAATATTTTGGAAAGCGATGTTGCTTTGCTGCAGCATTCGAGAAGAGGGATATACAAAGATAATGGCGATGTCAGAGAAGCCAAACGCACACTTCGCGTTGCACACTCCTATCCCTGTACAAAGCCGGCCCTTTGTTTGGGTGACTGGCCCCTTAGGGTGCTTGTCCGCTTTCTTCTGAAAGCGGCTTCGAGCATACAAAGAAAACACGCAAGGGGCCCACGATCTGGGGTTTTTGGATCCTCTTTTTTTTTTTTTTTTTGTCAGGAAGGGAAATGTCATAAACATCTCCCCCTTCACACTACTCGGGCTCGTGTCTCGTGCGCGCAAACACGTGTTTTTCAGCAGCGCTTACACTTCGAAAGTGCGGCCTTCGACGCTGCTGGGGAAGGGAACAAAGCTGCATGCCGCCTCCGCGGTGGTCTTGCCGGAGTGCTCCCTAGTTGAAACCAGACGGGAATGGTAATTTTTTTGTATTTTGAGGCTACTTTCTATTCAATAAAAAATAAAGGAAACTGCAGTATTTCCCAGGTTCATTGCCTTAACCAGACATCATTATCATCATCATCGTCGCCATCATCATCATCATTAGGCCCCTGAAGCGTCCTTAGCCCAGGGCCCCGAAATGCCTTAATCCGGCTCTGGTAACAGACGTTTTGTCGAAAAAGCAACATCTATGAACGAGTAGAAGGCGCTGAATGACCGCAAGGGGCCTTCACTTCTGACCGAGGGGTCAAGATCGTCCCGTTTCAACAGAGGTACCTTTTGGGGGGAAACAGAGGGCCCGAAAGTTTTCTACCACGACGAGGTGTGGGTCATGGCAGGACCAATTTTCTCAAAGGCGCGGGTAGATGCAAATGCGGCTTCGTTCCGTGACCTACACCTTTATGTGTGGTGGCACGAGGCAATCACTGCTTGACCTGGCTTAAAACACGACGACTGGACTGGTCAAGGGTGGCATGCCTGAGAGTGGGACAGTAGACTGCTTTTATGTACCAACTTTAGACTTCATTCACCCCTTAGCTGACAGGGCGGTGGAAGCTACATGCTCGGCGGACCAGTCGATTGTCGGTCTTGCATCACTTACGATGCCCTTTGCTCATACACATGTGCAGAGGCTAAGGGAGCATGCCTACGTCTCGCCGGCAATTTCTGGTCACCTTGACATACATTGCCGTGACTGCATAGCAGCCTCAGTTTCAACTGTGTGAGATTGTTAAACGTCACCGGGACCAGCTGACACGCGGAATTCTGGAGGCTTTAGAAATAGAAAGATTAGGCGACATGTGTCAGCAGTGCTCCTGCGGCTGTATCAAAAAGGAGATCAATTTTTTGGTCTCTTGATTGGCTTGGTTTTAGCGCGTGCCCTCTGTATGGCTTTTTAGAGGCGATACTTCATTTTTTGTTTTGTGTTTTTTAGGCTGATTCTCTTCTTTTCCTGTTCTCAACTGTGCGTGTATATATTGCACTGTTGCATCCAATAAAATTTAGTTGCAAGTCGGCGCTCTGTCTTCCTTTATCCGGTCCGTCGTCATTTTGCGCCATTTTCATCTTTTAAGTATGGCGTACCAACTTGCCCCAAGCCTCAACCTTAGTAGTTTTCAGTTCGAAATTTATATCGTCAGTGGTAGCCACGCAGCTTCAACTGTCAATGCTAACGAAAAATCCTAACTAGCCCCGTTGTGCATCAGTATTTCGTCTTCTAGCCTAGTGCATTCTTGTGTTTCGCAGCTACGAGGTTTGGACTACCGGGTGGTTACAAACTTTTCGTTTAAAATTTGAGAAGTGTTTGAGTTCAACGCTATAACCGTTTCGCCACTTCGCATTTTTGCCATAATCTCGTTTCCTTCAGTGATACTCATACAACGTTTCAGTGACCGCGTTCACTGTAGTAAGGAAGGTTTCGAAAGTGGCGTTTTTGTTTGCTTTACTGTTGCCGAACAGCAAGTTCCTGGGGGAAGTAGTGTTGCCTCTTCTGCGTCCAATAACGATAAGTACTAACATGTGAGTTGTGACAAGCGCCTCACGCAAGTGTAGAATTTAAAGAGGCACTTATACCCCTGTCACACAGGCACCTAGAACTCCTTTAAAGTGAAATCTCCCTTTTCTCGAAGGAGTAGCGCGCGCTGTCACACGGAATCCCTTTGAGTAAGGGAGTTCAAGGGAGTTTCGAGAAAAAGGAGATTGGCGATCTCCCTTGAAGCTCTAATGGAGTACTCTCGTTCCCAGTGAGCTGAAATTATACTCTCCACTCAGACGCCTACGGACGCCCGAGGGCAACCCAGCGCCATTTTTGCTTTCTTATCGCGTCGCTGCTTCCGTTCGTTCCTCGTTCGTGCGAACTGGCTCTTTGATTTATTTCTGTTTTGTTTTGTTTCGCGTTCAGTATTTACGTTGCGTTTGTATAGTTTCGTCTGTCGAGTTTTTTCTTTCTTTTTCTATTAACGTTTACTGCTTTTCGCTCTTTCGCGCACCTCTCCGCGTGTAGTATTCGAAGATGAGTGATGTGCCGGCTGGGCCGTGTCTGTCGGATACTCAAAAAAAGAAAAACAAGCCGCCTCCCCAACCAAGAACCATGTGGAGCGAAGGCGAGACCTGGCCACTGATCCGGTTGTGGGAGGACAGCCTGGAGAAGCTCAGGGGCGAGAAACACAACGCCAAGGTCTACGACGCGATTGTCGGAGCCCTTGCTGAAATCGGCATCGTCAAGACGCGTCAGCAGGTGCAATCAAATATTGACAATTTAGCACAGAGATACAGGTGAGCAGCATCTTTGTTGATTAGGGAGAAGCACGATACTGGCCATGGGTTAGAAACATTTTTGAGGTTTTGCTTCGTGCCCCTGTCTCTCGCGCGCACGAGAGGCAGGCCTGGGCAGAGATGCTCAAAATGTATTTCAGAATACCAATGTCGAGATACATTTCCTTGTAGGCTAAAATACAGATACTGAGATGCATTTGGTTTTCCCGTATCGGAATACAGATACTGAAATACTTTTTCCCCGAATGAGTTCATGTATCGTAGACCTTTATAATGCCCTATGATGTTTGCAATAACATAAATCACAAATCCAAAATATGATCGTAATCACTAACACAAATGAATTCTCAAGCAAAATATACATATGTTTTACGGAAATATTTCTTAAACATAGTAAGTCGCAGTTAAAAATGAAACCTTGTTTAACAGTTTGCCTTCAAGGCTGCAACCATTAAGTCTCAGAACAACTTTAGTGAGAAGGGGAAGTATCTTTCCAGAAGCATATACCTGACAAGAAAAACAACTTCAGATCGAGTGCTTCAGCTCAAATTCACCATTTTCCCTCCGTTTATTTTTTTCTTTTCATTGGTGATGACGCTTGTTGGCTCTCTTTCAGGTTCCCCCCTATGGGGGAGGCATTGTCCTGCATTTTGACCTAAATATTGTGGCCTGTTGCACTCGAAATTATATTTTCTTCGATAGCAAAAGAGGAGCTAATTTTCACCAACTTCTGTAATGGGATGCCAAAACCTGGCAAAGAATCACAATACAGTCGAAACACCGCAAATGTATTCTCGGTACAGAGATTCAGATACTCAAAAGTATCTCTAAGATATAGCATCGCAATAATATCCAGCCCTGCGCGAGACATCTGCGGAAGACGATCTGAAAATCAAACAAAAATCGAAACACGTGAAAATTGTTCCACACTGCTTTTGCAAACCGCAGTCGTCACAGCTATTTTTTTCCAAAAGCAGACTCTCCACACTCCAAGAGGTGGCACCATCTCTTGACAAGTATTCCAAGAGCTGAAGTTGGCACACGGGGAGCAGCCATGGTCGACCTTCATCACGGCGTGCAGCGAATGTGGGGATGCACCCTCACCGATTAGGTGGATTTGAACGGAAGCAAGGTCGTGACAGCGAACAATAGCTGCAGGCCATGCATGATGTCTGCACGGTTGTCGGTGGAGCTTGAAAGAAAAACCGAAGCGGCTGTGGAACGACACACACGAGAGCACAGCATCAGCCAACCTTCTCTGCCGATCGTCGAGGCGACTGCTATTCCCCCCGAGGTTACCCTGAAGACCAGCAAGTGCCAATCAGGGCCAATCCTAGTCTCCAATACGCCACTCCATTTCTCCCCTGCGCCCTCACACCACATCTCCCAGCCCTGAGGGAAACTGCAAGGAGCGGTTCAAGAGGCGAGAACTGCAAATCCTTCCACATCTTTAGGTCCTCGCTCTTCTACACCGAACATGATTGATATAGTAGTTATTGATGGTCTGCCCATTCAGGCAGACCATCACTCAATTCCCACTTTGCCAGTAATCATTACAAATGGTGCAAGTTAGTGTACGATTGCACGAACTCTTGCGTTGCAATCCGTTTACTGGTTGCTTTCAGGAAGGAGTCACGTCAGCAAACGACGGGATCTGGAGCGGTGGCTTGGCCCTACTATTGGGAGCTACACCGATTTCTGGGGAGCCTGCCTGTGAATGACCGTTCGCTGGTCCATGGAAGCACCAACAGTTCACCTGAAACTGTGGAAGAGGCTGGAGAAGTTTTTGTTCATGCATCAGCAAAAGCACGTGCTGATATTATAGAAATGCACATATTTAAGTATGTTAGATAGTGCTTAACACTAGAGATGGTGCGAACATCCTGAGGTTTGAGTTCGAAAGGTTTAAAAAGATTTCAAACCCCTCTGAGGTTCTTGCTCGCAAAGTTCGCAGTTCTTCAAGATTTCTGCAAGTACACGTTCGATAGTTTTGAATTTCTTTGAGACTGACGTTCGAAACTTCGAGGATTTCAAATTATTTTGAGTTTCAAGTTCAAAAACTTGAATAATTCTAAATTTCTTTGACTTTGTGGTTAAAAAAATTTAAAGATTTCGATTCAAGATTCAAGCTGACAAGTTTGCAAGGTTTGAACAGTTAGAACGGTTCAAACTCTTTATATCTCGCGGGGGTCCAGGTTTTACACAGTTTAAAATGCACCTTTGTTTAATTTATTCCGTCTATCCTAAATGTGTATGCTCATTTTTAAATAAAAGAGTATTTTCGTTCACTTTGAAGCAGACACATGTGCTATGTCATGGCTGAATGCAAAGCTGGTGAAACCGTCGCTGCCACCAAATCGTTGGCTTGGTGCTTGGATTACCACTTGGGGCTTCATTGACAGCGATCGTGCTAGGATTACTTGATTATTTTGGTCCTAGATGATCACGCATCCTTAACAGCACAGTACAAACCTTGTCATTGGTAGTGTGCAGCAGCTGCGGAGTGCTCAAAACAGGTATACATAGTTCTCACGTGACGTCATTCCAGTCGCCATTCCCAGGTACTAAACGTCCCATTAATGCAGTGGAAGGTAGGTTTGCACGCGCCTCCGCGAGCGTCTCACCTCGTGCTCTTTATTCTGTCGAAGGCTGGCCGCACGTGCAAGGGACGCCATTGCCAGGTACTGGGTGACGTCCGTGCAAGCTATGTATAGTCAGTGACCAGTTAAGTGTGCAGTGCAAGATTGACTTCCAGCACAAGCTTTCTCCCCTTGACAGCAACAAATGTGAATGCAGAGCCAATGCACAATGGAAGGCACAACACTTTCCTATCTTCCTCCACTAACACAATGGCATAACAAGTTTGATTGTTTGTTCGAAACATATTTTAATGATGCTCCCACCACCTTAACCGTAGGCGATTTGTGGGGGGATTTGACAGCTGTTAAATGTTATAAGGTATTAAGTGCAAAAGTTTAAAATTTTTTTAACCTTCTGAATTCGAAACCGGTTTGATCATAGAACCTTTGGTTTGAAAAAACGTTTACGGCATCTCTACTGAACAAGCACATGCGAATGGTAAGAGGCGCCTCACAGCTTGTTCCGAGTGCTCGTTTGTTAACTGGTGGATGTCATCTTATGTACGACAGCAAAACAAATCAAAATTAGCAGATCAAGACCGAGCTTGTGATAGTTTTCTTTCTGAAAACTATCACAAGCTCGGCGAAAATCATGTGAGGGCGTTCTCACATGATTTTCGCGTGAGCACGTTATCTCTGTCCCGTCACCTGCTCGGATATTTCTTTCAATCGCGATGACGCTATCCGCGTGCTCTAAGGGAAAGTAGACACGCAGGCTTTGTTCATAAACAGTGCGCAAATTCTTTGAGTAAATACAGTATGTTTTGTCAGGACACGCAAGCTAAAGTACCCTTTTAATTCCTCGTTTATTGCAGATCATTTCCAGCATGAAGCACAGCAGCAGTGGATCCGGAGTTGAAGCTGCCGCATCCGACGACGGGACAACAACCCCGAGTGCAGCTGAGGCTGCGGACACGGATTTAACACCCTGCAGCCCCACTGACAGAGCCCGCACACAGACGGAGCCACCTGCAGCAGAGCCAAGGCCCAGCACGAGCTCCCATAAGGAACAGCGACGTCCCTGTCGCAAAAGGAAGGCAACCTCAGGTCAGCAGTTCCAGGAGGCCCTTCTTGAGAAGCAGACGAAGATGCTGGAGCTGTTTGACGCAGCAACCAAGGAGGAGCTTGCCTTATGCGAGCAGCAAGTGAGGGCGCAAGAGAAGCTTGTGGACCTCATGGCCGCCTTTTTCAATAAATCTTGATTGTGGATGCTTTCGCTCCCTTGCATTCCAGGTTCTGGTCTCGTCTAGTGGTGTCCGGGTTGCTTGAAGTACTGAACAAGTGCATCTCGAACTTCTGGGCCACTTGCATCCTCCACATCTGTAGTGTGTGCTGGCTGAAGGTAGATGGCATCATACACATTTGTTTCCCTCAACCACTGTTGTGGCACGAAATCGTTGAAATGTTCACAAATGTTATTAAGCACGCAGCAGGCACGCAAGACAAGTGGCACATGGCTAATGTGGCACTCCATCCTCTTCATTACAAATCTGAAGCGCGCCTTCAGCCTTCCGAACGCGTTCTCTACGATCCTACGGGACCTTGACAGGTGATAGTTGAAATTCCCCTGTTCTTGAGAGTGGTTCGAACCTGGAAATGGCTTCATGAGATTTGGGCCCAGGGGGAAAGCTTGATCGCAGAGTATGAGCGGGGGCACAGCAGTGCCACCGATCACAGCAGTTGGTTCTCTAAAGGTGGGCCCTGCGACAACCTGAGCCAAGCTTGACTGGTGAAACACATGGGCGTCGTGACACCTGCCTGGGGAGCCAACATTTACATAACGGAATCTGTACTTGTGGTTCACCAGGGCGAGTAGAATCACGCTGTACCTGGAAGCAAATTGTAAATCTTTGTCACTGACTGGTCAATTGACAGCAAGGAAACAGCACAATATTCAAAACTGTAAGCCCATAGATCACAGACGGAAGCAATGCTATGCAATAGGGTGTTCTCACATGATGTCAATATGCCACTCTGTTCGATGCCAGCTCTGTGAAGCTTACAAACTCTGGTGCGTCTCATTTGATGGTGTCAAATGAATCTACAAAATGCTTGCTTTGGGACATGCTAGTCAGCTCTTAACAAAACGGTGGACAAGGTTGCATAACTGAAGACACCCTATAAGGCCGTAAACAACTGCTTTGTGAGCAGCATAAAATGTTTGAATAAAAAAGGGTTTGCAGAGGTGTTCTTTGCGAATAAATAAATGTATTAATTTTGAATATTTTTTTCATGCAACTCTGGTCCTGAACAGCACATCCTGAATGTGCCTTGTCAGCGTCATGTTGACAAAGCATATTTTGATTAGTTACTCGACCACTTCCAACGCGGGCTGTGTTATTTGACGCAGGCACGTCAACAGTTACTGGATGTGGCAATAGGAGAAAATTAATGCAGAACTTGTAATTATGCTCCAAAATTACGAAAGAGTTACACAAAGAGGACGGACAGGACACACATCTTTCGACTTTCAACACATTTCAACACACCTCAATGTGTTGAAAGTCGAAAGATGTGTGTCCTGTCCGTCTCTTTGG
>JABSTQ010003247.1:0-25510 GCA_013358835.2 Ixodes persulcatus
TCTCTGTGCGTGCTCCCTACGCAGGCTAGTCCTATCAAGCGCAGAGAGCGCGCCATGACGTTGCGCTTTTTGCGCTGTTTGATTGGCCCTTCGGTTCATACCATCGTCCGCGCTCGGACCGAAGGTGAAACGAAGTTTAGTGAATTCGGCTACCGTTTAAAGTAGGCGGTCGCGAATAGACCGGCAAAGAATGTCATCGAATAACTGGGGCAGATTATTATAGCTAATAGGTTGGTTACCGTAGCTTCGGCAAGCCACGAGGCACAGTTCTGCGACGGACAGGTGAGACCCCGTTTGGCTGCACTCCATCATGCCGTACTTGAGGCAGATGGAGCCTGCGCACTCGCCGTTGATGCACACCTGCGTTCCCTCGTTGCATTCGGTCAAGTTGGGCTTCAATGCCGGTGCAGGACAAGCCGCATTTTGCCCGGTGGTGACGGGTCAAGGTAGAGTAATGCTGAGAAGTGACCGCACCACTATAGGATAGGTGTTTCTCGTCTTAAACAAACTGTCTCGGTTTTGTTTGAAGCGGCTTAATACCGAGCGAGTCGGATGGGTCGTTGTCCCTTAGAAGGGGGCCTCGTTAATCGGTTACATGACTCATGGCACACAAATTTTGTAAAGATGTAGCCGACGTTGTTCATCTTGTGCATCGAAATTTCAAAGAATTAACTCTTGGAGAGAAGAGTAAAAAAATACGAACCTGATTTCGCTACCTACGGCGCTTGTCTTATAACAAGAGGTGCCTGGTTGGCGCAATAGCCGACAGATGGAGACAGGTATAAGCGAAGGCGCACATTCTGATATCGGAAAGTAGACGATATTTTAGATTCCCCGGCGTAGGCTTTTTTAGTATTGTGTATGAAATATATATATATATACAGGGTGTTTTTTTTTAAGCTTAACAGATTTGTTTAAAAAAATCCGTGAAAGTTACACTTATGCAGCTTGTGGAGGTGGGTTATACGGCCAGGGGGACATATTATAGGAGGCTGATCGTAATGATCAGTCGGCTAATTAATTAAAATTCGTTAATTAACTTTTTAATTAATGAAAATAGACATATGGTTCCAATTAGAAATTTGTTCAGCGGCGTCGAAAACCCCCAAATCAGTCATTTTCAGAAAGACTTTGAGCGCGTGAGAAGCGTAGTAGTGCACTAAAGTTACCATACTTGGAGCAGGTACAAGGCTGGGGCTAGATAAGAGACGGAAAAATCGCACGGGCGCCTTATCGCAACCTCTAGCTTTGTACCTGCTCCACGAGCGGTAACTTCAGTTCACTACTACGCTTTTCACGCGCTCAAAGTCTTTCTGAAAATGACTGATTTGGGGGTTTTCGACGACGCTGAACAAATTTCTAATTGGAACCATATGTCTATTTTTATTAATTAAAAAGTTAATTAACAAATTTTAAGTAATTAGCCGACTGATCGTTACGATTATTCCCCTAGAATCTGTCCCCCTGGCCGTATAACTCACCTCCACAAGCGGCATAAGTGTAACTTTCACGGCTTTTTTAAAACAAATCTGTTAAGCTTAAAAAAAAACACCCTGTATATATATATATATATATATTTTACTAAAAAAACCACAATGAACGGACACAAAACCAACGAGAAACATTTTTGTATGGCACTTTCGGCTATGCGTAAACTGCTGCCACCATATTTACAATTGATGATTCACCCAGACGTCTTTCATTTGCAGACTGCCGCCGTAGGTAGAGACTTCACGCTCTTAACCTTTACGTCTTACTCGAGAAACTCTTCGAACTTTTGACTCACCAAATTTATAATCTTAGGTCACTTTTGTACCAAATGTTATCTTATATATTCCGATTTATGCGGTTCGTTAAAATTGTCAAACGTCCCATTGACCCACACGGTTGGCCTTAAGCTTATTAAGTTCCTATTCACTACTCCTTCGTACAAATCAGAACCCCGGTTGTTAACCGTTTAATTTAGAGAAATTTTTTATAAAGTTTGGAGTGAGCACTTTTGAAGTAAGGCTTTTTTTTTTAGCTACGTAGGAAGCACCATGACCTTCTTTTAGATGTTCGCTCGCGCTTTCTTTAGGAGCGCAAACACTAGGAGAAAAGCAGGATTCAGATTGCATGATCTTTCAGTGGCAAAACGGAGCTGAGCTGGATTATGCAGCTCGCATTTCATAGGAGCTCCGAAAAAGTTGCAAATTTGAAAAGGTTTTAACACTAGGAGACACGTACCCTTCTATTCATACCGTCAGTTTCTGAAAAAAAAAAAAAAGATAGTTTCCAAAAAAAGGATATTCGCAGAAGGTCTTTTTAGTGCAGAAGCCCTCAGGAGCGCACAACACTTTCCTTCCCACTGGATTGCATTTCCCAGTGCAACATGGGCCTGCTGTCGGGCTGATAAGGCGTGCGGGGTTTTAGAAGGAAAAAAGACGTGGATTATAAAAACAGGCAAAATCTCATGCTAAAAAATATAACACTTCGGACCCCAGTACACCAAAACCTTAGTAAAGCGAACTCCACGATAAATTATTTGTTTATTGCCTGAAAAAGGTTGTTGTTAACGTTGTTTTCTTTATGTCTTTTTTATACATTTTTTAATTCATTTCCGCAAAAATAAACGCTATCAAAATTAGCCGGAAGTAAGGTACCTGGGATACCATGCCCAGCATTTTTGAGTAGCGTCTGCCAACAGGCAATAAGCACACTGGAGGAAGAGAACGACGCCTTCTTGTTTATTCTGGGGCTACGCCACCAGAAGCGAAATGGGTCAATTAGAGAATATAAGAAACTGGTTTAATTAAATTTCTAAAGTTTTATGTCTTCGTGCATAATAATAGTTTTCCAGAATCGAAATCGAAAAACGAAATCACTGGCTCTCTTTACCCGCTTAGTTTTGGTTTGAAGGCGTGAACAACAGTGATATTTCTCACCCCGTTGCCCCCATTCCGAATTTTATTAAAAATTCCATGGCCTGGCTAGATCATAGCGACGCCGAATGTCAATAGACCGATCTTACTATATTTCGTTCATCCTTAAGCTGAGCCTACAGCCAAAGTTTAAAACGCGAGCTAGCCCGCGCGCTCCTGGCTTTGAGACGTGTCTTTCGAGCGCGAGAGTTTGTTCTGCGGAAGAACGTTTCAAAGCCTTGACCTCGTGCTCACGCGCTTGTAGTATGGTTGCTGTCTCGGCTTAATGGAACACTTCACGGGAAACAATTTTTTTTTTTTTTAAGGGCATAGATGGGATTCTATTTTTTAAATATTATTTCCACGAAAAAATGCTTTTCCGCGCAATTTTTACGTCGTTAAACACAATTTAGGTACAAAAGGCGGAGGTCGCAGCCCGCTAAGCCCTGCCCCGTGCTTACAAGGTACTTACGTCTGTCATCGGCTGGAGAGATGATTGACGTGTGAAAGGTTGGTAGCAAATGTTTATCTTCGTGCCGTCATATAATTTTAATCAACTATATTTTTATGTTTTAGAAGCAAATAATCAAGATAGAGTCATTGTTGTTTTAAATATAATTCGAAATTGCTTCTCTCACAGAGTTATTATAATGTACTCTAGAGGTTCAAGTGGCGCGAGTGTCTATGCGACTTCCGGGAGGCAAATTGAAGCAGACAGCAACCAGTCTCCTTTAGCGGTGATCTTGTGCATTCCTATGGGAAAACGCGCGTGCATTTTGTCTCTTCGCCGGACAATAACATATAACACTGTTGTTATTTGGGTTGTACCGAATAGCATGTACCTTTATTAACATTCGAAAATATTAATTGCTTTAATTACCGAATTTTTCTTCATCAGTGAGCGAAGTTTAATTTCGCAAAAGTTTCAGGCCCAAACCTGTGTTCCACAGCAGGTGTGTAAAAACAAGCAAGGATTATAAGCAAAATAACAATCGACGAGAATGTAGAGTGCGTTCAAGGTTCAGCAGCATTCCGGTGAAGTTTATACATTTTTTAATTCATTTCCGCAAAAATAAACGCTATCAAAATTAGCCGGAAGTAAGGTACCTGGGATACCATGCCCAGCATTTTTGAGTAGCGTCTGCCAACAGGCAATAAGCACACTGGAGGAAGAGAACGACGCCTTCTTGTTTATTCTGGGGCTACGCCACCAGAAGCGAAATGGGTCAATTAGAGAATATAAGAAACTGGTTTAATTAAATTTCTAAAGTTTTATGTCTTCGTGCATAATAATAGTTTTCCAGAATCGAAATCGAAAAACGAAATCACTGGCTCTCTTTACCCGCTTAGTTTTGGTTTGAAGGCGTGAACAACAGTGATATTTCTCACCCCGTTGCCCCCATTCCGAATTTTATTAAAAATTCCATGGCCTGGCTAGATCATAGCGACGCCGAATGTCAATAGACCGATCTTACTATATTTCGTTCATCCTTAAGCTGAGCCTACAGCCAAAGTTTAAAACGCGAGCTAGCCCGCGCGCTCCTGGCTTTGAGACGTGTCTTTCGAGCGCGAGAGTTTGTTCTGCGGAAGAACGTTTCAAAGCCTTGACCTCGTGCTCACGCGCTTGTAGTATGGTTGCTGTCTCGGCTTAATGGAACACTTCACGGGAAACAATTTTTTTTTTTTTTAAGGGCATAGATGGGATTCTATTTTTTAAATATTATTTCCACGAAAAAATGCTTTTCCGCGCAATTTTTACGTCGTTAAACACAATTTAGGTACAAAAGGCGGAGGTCGCAGCCCGCTAAGCCCTGCCCCGTGCTTACAAGGTACTTACGTCTGTCATCGGCTGGAGAGATGATTGACGTGTGAAAGGTTGGTAGCAAATGTTTATCTTCGTGCCGTCATATAATTTTAATCAACTATATTTTATGTTTTAGAAGCAAATAATCAAGATAGAGTCATTGTTGTTTTAAATATAATTCGAAATTGCTTCTCTCACAGAGTTATTATAATGTACTCTAGAGGTTCAAGTGGCGCGAGTGTCTATGCGACTTCCGGGAGGCAAATTGAAGCAGACAGCAACCAGTCTCCTTTAGCGGTGATCTTGTGCATTCCTATGGGAAAACGCGCGTGCATTTTGTCTCTTCGCCGGACAATAACATATAACACTGTTGTTATTTGGGTTGTACCGAATAGCATGTACCTTTATTAACATTCGAAAATATTAATTGCTTTAATTACCGAATTTTTCTTCATCAGTGAGCGAAGTTTAATTTCGCAAAAGTTTCAGGCCCAAACCTGTGTTCCACAGCAGGTGTGTAAAAACAAGCAAGGATTATAAGCAAAATAACAATCGACGAGAATGTAGAGTGCGTTCAAGGTTCAGCAGCATTCCGGTGAAGTTTATACATTTTTTAATTCATTTCCGCAAAAATAAACGCTATCAAAATTAGCCGGAAGTAAGGTACCTGGGATACCATGCCCAGCATTTTTGAGTAGCGTCTGCCAACAGGCAATAAGCACACTGGAGGAAGAGAACGACGCCTTCTTGTTTATTCTGGGGCTACGCCACCAGAAGCGAAATGGGTCAATTAGAGAATATAAGAAACTGGTTTAATTAAATTTCTAAAGTTTTATGTCTTCGTGCATAATAATAGTTTTCCAGAATCGAAATCGAAAAACGAAATCACTGGCTCTCTTTACCCGCTTAGTTTTGGTTTGAAGGCGTGAACAACAGTGATATTTCTCACCCCGTTGCCCCCATTCCGAATTTTATTAAAAATTCCATGGCCTGGCTAGATCATAGCGACGCCGAATGTCAATAGACCGATCTTACTATATTTCGTTCATCCTTAAGCTGAGCCTACAGCCAAAGTTTAAAACGCGAGCTAGCCCGCGCGCTCCTGGCTTTGAGACGTGTCTTTCGAGCGCGAGAGTTTGTTCTGCGGAAGAACGTTTCAAAGCCTTGACCTCGTGCTCACGCGCTTGTAGTATGGTTGCTGTCTCGGCTTAATGGAACACTTCACGGGAAACAATTTTTTTTTTTTTTAAGGGCATAGATGGGATTCTATTTTTTAAATATTATTTCCACGAAAAAATGCTTTTCCGCGCAATTTTTACGTCGTTAAACACAATTTAGGTACAAAAGGCGGAGGTCGCAGCCCGCTAAGCCCTGCCCCGTGCTTACAAGGTACTTACGTCTGTCATCGGCTGGAGAGATGATTGACGTGTGAAAGGTTGGTAGCAAATGTTTATCTTCGTGCCGTCATATAATTTTAATCAACTATATTTTTATGTTTTAGAAGCAAATAATCAAGATAGAGTCATTGTTGTTTTAAATATAATTCGAAATTGCTTCTCTCACAGAGTTATTATAATGTACTCTAGAGGTTCAAGTGGCGCGAGTGTCTATGCGACTTCCGGGAGGCAAATTGAAGCAGACAGCAACCAGTCTCCTTTAGCGGTGATCTTGTGCATTCCTATGGGAAAACGCGCGTGCATTTTGTCTCTTCGCCGGACAATAACATATAACACTGTTGTTATTTGGGTTGTACCGAATAGCATGTACCTTTATTAACATTCGAAAATATTAATTGCTTTAATTACCGAATTTTTCTTCATCAGTGAGCGAAGTTTAATTTCGCAAAAGTTTCAGGCCCAAACCTGTGTTCCACAGCAGGTGTGTAAAAACAAGCAAGGATTATAAGCAAAATAACAATCGACGAGAATGTAGAGTGCGTTCAAGGTTCAGCAGCATTCCGGTGAAGTTTATACATTGCTAATATGCATGTCTTGTGACTACATGAAAATGACCCAGTCGTGCATCTTTACGAGCAGTCAAAAACATTCGAAACGTAAAGAATAAGTAAGGTACGTGGGCTACGAAAAGTGTCTCTTCTAAAAAACTTTTATGCCGGGCAGCTTTTATCAGGCACTTGTTTTCAAAGATTTCGAGCGTGTGGGTGATGTTTTCAATATAGAACAAGCACCTTCCCACAAAACGGAAAGAATAAAGGCCGGTTCACACATACAGCGGAGCGCTAAGTTAGCGCTACGTGAGCGCTCCAAGGAGCGCTCATGTGGCGCTTCCTAGCGCGTGATGTAGCGCTCTGTTAGCGCTTTAGAAGCGCTTTGTTAGCGCTCTTTTAGCGCTACAGAAGCGCTTTGTTAGCGCTCTCACGCTCCTTGTGTCGCGCTTGCTGCTGCGGAATAGCGCGTGCACGGCGATTTTTTTGTTGTTGTTTTTCCTTTGGCATTGAAAGAAGAGGAAGTAAAAGAGCCGCTCTCCAAGCAAAGGGTTGGGCAGGTGATCCAGAGTCATGTACTCTGAACGACTAATTGATTGGGTACGACCTCATCGATTTCTATTCGATATTCGTGAAGCTGGTTTCAAGGACACGCAGATAAAAATAATCGTCTTTGAAAGAGGTCTGTGTCTCGGTCCCTCAGCCTAGGAACAAGGTTCGCCGGGTACTCGTCGGTATCTCGGTGGCGAAAGATTTTGCGCACCCAGAAGGCTCTTCTGAGCGTTAAGCCGTCCACACACACATGCACTAATCGCGTATGTAAGAGCATTTGTCACATTTCTATTTCAGCATCCCACATGTCCGCCATGGTGCTGGTGATGCACACCCAACCACAGGAACCGGAACCGCAGTGCACGCGCTAATCTGCAGCACCGCGGTACAAGAAGCGCTACTGAAGCGCTAACATGGTGCTACAGAAGCGCTAACAAGGCGCTTCTGGAGCGCTAACAAGGCGCTACTGGAGCGCTAACAAGGCGCTACTAAAGCGCTAATCACGCGCTATATTAGAACGAAGTCACGCGTAGGAAGCGCCACATGAGCGCTCCTTGGAGCGCTCACGTAGCGTTAACTTAGCGCTCCGCTGTATGTGTGAACAGGCCTTAAAGCAGTACTTATATAAAATCAGACTATGTTACATGGTCTTCAATTTATTTGATCGTACATGCGCAGGGAGTTACTGAACCAGAGTTACTGCGTAGTTATTGCTGTCTTCCTTCGTTTGCCGCCTGTATCCCCCATGCTGAAAAGCGCCGACGTCGTGTTCTCGCTAACAATGTCCGTCAGTGCACATAATTGCATGCACGAAGCCGGTTTAGCACCGTTTTTAATGCAATGAATTTGAAAGAAGAACGCTGTAACTGACCAATTATTTTGTCTGCCTGACTGAGAAAGGTTTTAAGCTACCTAGTACGTATGAATAATCTATCCAGGATATTTTCTCATGGAATCTAGCGCAGGGAGAAAATGCCCTCACTTTTTGCTATAGAAATGCATTACCCCAAGTAAATTGTCGACTGGTTGCAGTCTGCTTTAATTTGCGACAACACACTAGCAGCAGTTGAACCTGCAGCGTACATTATAATAACTCTATGGCTTCTCCGGCTTTCGTGTGAAACGTTAA
The DNA here is from genome assembly GCA_013358835.2 of Ixodes persulcatus. Lineage (NCBI taxonomy): Eukaryota > Metazoa > Arthropoda > Arachnida > Ixodida > Ixodidae > Ixodes > Ixodes persulcatus. The sequence continues at coordinate 8,331 of JABSTQ010003247.1, forward strand.
CAAACATGGCTGCCAGCCTCTGCGGTGTGCTGAACGAGCGCAGCTCGTTGAGCTCGTAAGTGTTTACGAGTGAAGTGGTTTCGAGTTTACCGAGGTGTTTAGAGGAAGATCTTCTCAACCGACGTAGTTTCCAGCAAACAACTGCCGCAAGTAGGCTCCTTCGGAAGCGCTGTGCGGATGCTTGTTCTCGTAGAGGGACTGGCCTAAGCCTAGCGTCCCGGATAAACTATTTTGATCGATCTTGCTCGATTTCTTTCTTTGCGCGTGTTGAGGCTGAATAAAGATGTTGGTTCCTGTAAAGGCGGCCCCACTGCTCTGTGAATTGTGCAACCGTCGTGATTGCGAACATGGTTTCAAATACTGAGAAGATACCTATATGGTGAAGAATTTGTCAGCCACTTGTTCGGATGCATTCTGGTATTCGCCTCGCACCAAGTTCGACTAGGTATGTACCCGTCATTGGGCCTCGAAAGGCAAGCTTCCAAGTTTTGCACTGCATTTGGCCTGCCAAAGCGAGGAACTTTAGGTCACGCTTTAATTGTGCGTCATGACACTCTCACCTTTCTCGCGGATGCCATGCGAAACAAATAACAAGAATATAAAAGCTGAAATGACAGCATATTTATTTTGTTGTTTTTTTAGTCATCTCGGTCACTTTCTACCCGCATATCGACAGACCCTGACAGACGCTTGTATTGGACCGTCGCTCGCGCATGATGGAAAGCTAGAACGCCGCTTTTATGGTCGAGTCTTGCGAGCATTGTAAACGTTTTTAGACGGGGGCGGAAAAGCAAACGGATGAAGGCGAAAACGGGCGCCGACGAGCAGCGTTTATGTCCGCGTCCTTAGGGCTTGGCAGACAACGATAGACGGCGGTGAAATAGCAGACCATGCCGGAGGCTGCCGCTCGTCTGCTCGCACGACTAGCAGGTGGTGTTAGACTTCCAGACTAGACGCACCAGATGACGCGAAAGGGAGACACTACGCTTGTTAGCCTGTTTGGTTGAGCAGCCGAGCCAGTCCAGTAGTAATGGGCGGAACCACTTATCTGTGGGCGGGGGTCAGAGCAGGCTGTGACCTCCACCTAAATTGCGCCTAATTGCTTAAATATTGCGAGCACGAGTCTTCACATGCACGGCCGTCTGCCTCCAGTGAACTAAAGTTATGGCGACGTCACGCATGCGGCGAACGCTTAGTGAGATCGGTATATCTGGAGTTATAGCAAATTATCACGAAAAAGTATTTCTTAGGATCTTAAGCAGTGAAAGAGTTCAGGCGAGCTGGTAATGAATTGACATCTTGTAGACCCTGAGGTGGGGAAGAATAAAAAAACGGACGAAGACAACAAAATATCAAACACAGCTCCCGCTACGTTTGAGATTTTGTTGTCTTTGTTCGTTTTTTTTTTTTATTATTCCCCATCTGAGAGTGTGAAAGATGTCGATTTCTTAGGACTTTTTAGATATAATTTGAAAAAAAAATATTTTTAATTACCGCAATGCCTAATTTAAAAAAGCACACTGACTAGGTATACTACAGAGAGGGAGATAATTCATCAGCGTTAGACATCCTAACTCTGATTTTTTCCGAAGGACGTACGTTGTTCTAAAAACTCGAGTTCTGACTTTTTATGCAGCTTGTGTTTTATTAGTCGGGAGGTTTAGCAGTCCCCTCTTAATGACACATTAAATGGAATGTAGAATGTCACAAACAAGCTGAAGACGTATCGCTTTTGAAGTTTGGAACGGTCAAATTAAACATTGAATAAGGAGAGTAAACTAAAAGAATGAAAAATATATGATGCTCAATTGGTACACCCGATTTCAAGCCAATTCGATATGAATGAATTGGATCCGTGGATCAATTGGGAATTTCACAAAAAAGCCAATTGGGAACTGTACTTAGAAAAAACTGGGCCACACCAAGAAACAGCCTAGGAAAGACCGACAGGGAGAAAGCACTTCGCAGTGCCCGACACCAGCCCAACCCCGCGAAGGGGCACAAAAGGGCAACACCACTGGATCGACGATGGGCAAGGGTAACCAGTGCGCCCAACCTCCACCGCCGTACTGATATTTGCTTTTCCCCTCCTCCCAAGGAGGAACCGCAAATACTTCCCCTCCCCAATTTTAAATTAAAACAAAAACGAGAACGGCCCCAAACATATTCCGGATATACACTTATCCGCAGAGCGCCGCGCTGTTATTGTGAATCAATGGCAGGAATGAAAGGACACACCTGCATCTGGCGTTTGGTTTGAGCGAGCAGCCCTCCTCGTTGTCGTTGTTCTGGCGAGCATAGCAGCACTCGTCGTTGCATTCCGATTCAGTGTAACCGCAGTCGCACGTCTCGTTTCCTTCTACCATGGTGTTGCCACAGATCGGTCCCCTGTTCGCTGCATGAAACATCGTTCGATTAAGTTCTCAAGCTACTCATCCTTTCATTATTATTTATTTGTACTTAACAGTGTTCACAAGAAAAAAAAAACAAGACAGCTCCAACATCACATTGTAATAAGCAATAATTTCGAAGAGCTGTAGTAACGCAAGACCAAACTCGCGAAACTTTGTCAAGTAACATACGTCATATACGGACTATGGAAAAAATAATACTTTGGAGATTAGGCCATCTATCAAAATCCCGGTGTGGACACAATTTTTAACCATGTTATAAGGGCGGAAAATAAAATCATTTATTTTAAGTTTATTTTGTATTTTTTTTATTCTCTGTTTTTTTTTTTCATGGGAATTTTTTGACACGATACAGGGTTAGCATCAGAGTGTTGAACCGAAAGTTTCATCTGTTCGGTTAGGTTGCGGGATTACAGCTTTCCCCTTACGAAAATGTCAGGTATGGCCCTGATATATTTTATATATGGCCATATATGATAATATAAGGAGTTAAATATGGCCATATCACGCCATATATGGGAGTAAATACGGCCACATATCGCCATATAAGTGGGCAAATACTGCCATATATCGCCGTTTACGAGTCCAAGTACGGCCATAGGTCGCTCTATGAAAGTTCAAATACTGCTTATATTGCCCGTTCACGACATATATGGGTAAAACTATATCCCCTGATAATGATATTAGGGCCCGTTTTGGTCGTGCTAGCAAAAGGTTGTATGTACTCGCGAAGACACTAGTAGTTGATTTATCTATATTGCTTGAGTCTCATGTAATTGGTTAACTATTGTTAACATCCTTGAACTGAAGTTATTCCAGATATTTGGACCAATTAATCAATTGCTTATTTTTAAAATTGAAAGAAAAAGGAAATTTGGTTGTTTGTTTGACGTGTAACAATATGACGAAGTGCATAAGATCGGAAAGCGAGTTAATCAAATAATGAATTTTAGATCGCAGCTCTTAGGCGCCCTGTGTCAGCGTCGCCGTCGGCATCGGTGTAACCGCCCCGCTAAATTTAGCGGGAAATTGAATTGGTGCTTATGTCACGTGACATAAATTTTCCCGCTAAATCTAGCAGTGCAAATAATTTTGTTCATGTTTCCCCGCTGAATTTGGCGGGGAAACACGAACCGTTAGCTTACTAAAGATGCAAGACGCTACTTCGTCGTCGCGAATCCTTTTCCCTTCGAACGGCTGCGTAGCCGTTGCGCCCGGAGTGCCCTACGCAGCATCTTTCGGAAACCGTTCGCGCAGCATCACAACCTTCCGCTTGCGAGCGTCGGCGATTCATTGTGTGTTGAAAGTCGGAAGATGTGCCGTCCGTGGCGTCTTTTATGTGTAACACTTTCGTAAAAAAAGTTGAAGTTTAAAAACGCGAACCTAACAGTGTACACATACTTTTAAATTTATTGGTAAATATATATATATATATATATATATATATATATATATATATATATATATATATATATATATATATATATATATATATATATATATATATATATATAACTGGGAAGAAAAACACCTTTGGTGAAAACAGCAACAACGGACGATTTATTCTTCGACGTTTCGGCCTTCGTAAGGAAGAACTTTTACAGATGAACGCGGGTGGTATTTATACAATGCTACGGTCGAGTCCAAGTTTCAAAAACGGCGGGATGACGGTTGGAGTTTCCAAAGAAGCGTAGGAAGAGTTCCAGATTGGCAAACGTTTATACAATGCTACGGTCGGGTTCAAATTTCGGTGGGATGACGGTTGGAGCTTTCGTGAGAGGGAAGCGAAGGGCAGTTCGTATCCGGATGAAGAAGCTTGTCGGTCGGGGCCAAGTTTCAAGGACGGTGGGATGACGGTTGTAGCTTCTTGAGAGGGGGCACAGAGGGCACAAATCTCACGCCATAAATCTTCCCACACTGCCTCTATCCAAACATATCGCTCTCCCGGAACACTCGTTTGATAAATTGTCAGTGACGCTCCTAGATTCTGGATTTAAATCAAATCGCGAACGTGAACAGCGTGAACCCTACCTAATTTACCGATTCAACGCAATTAAACAAGGAATAAATGAAAGCCCCGGTACTCTGGCATCGATTAAAATGCTAACAGACGAATAGCAACAGCGATGAGGGGACATTTTTTCAGGTCCCAGACCTTTTTGTTAGCAGTGGTACTGTGTTTGTGGCCGGAACTGGACCATCAACTTTTCTCTTTTATTTCCAGGTGTTATTCATTTTCTTTCCTTTGATTTCTACATTTAACATTGTCCCCTTCCAGGTCTGACTCATGCATGCCCCATGAAACGACACAAGTGACCGTGCCGGTTTTTTTTTTTTTTTTTTTTTTTGAGACAGCACTTTAGTTTGCGCGTGTAACTTTTGTCTATTGTACGCTATCGTCCAGGTCACCCCTGCCCACCCGGACACAAAGTCACCCTGCGCCCCCTCTCAAGAAGCTACAACCGTCATCCCACCGTTATTGAAACTTGGCCCCGACCGTCAAGCTTCTTCACCCGGATACGAACTGCCCTACGCTTCCCTCTCACGAAAGCTCCAACCGTCATCCCACGGAAATTTGGACCCGACCGTAGCATTGTATAAACGTTTGCCCATCTGGAACTCTTCCTACGCTTCTTTGGAAACTCCAACCGTCATCCCGCCGTTTTTGAAACTTGGACTCGACCGTAACATTGTATAAATACCACCCGCGTTCATCTGTAAAAGTTCTTCCTGACGAAGGGCGGACTCCGGCTGAAACGTCGAAGAATAAATCGTCCGTTGTTGCTGTTTTCACCAAAGGTTTTTTTTCTTTCCAGTTATATACCGACGCCTTCGGCCTCCCTCCACCATGCCCGTTGTATATATATATATATATATATATATATATATATATATATATGTGTGTGTGGACATCGTGCGCAAAAAATAGTCGCGCATAGTGTTTCATTTAAAATTATATTTTGGGCTGGACAGCTTCTTTGGAAGTTCAAAAGCTGGACTTCATAGAGCTGTCCTGTTAACTCGGTATTGACAGCAGGGTAGACGCTATGCGTGTTTTAGGCCAATCGTCTCTCCAGTTAGGGTCATGTGCCTACAGTCTAGAAGCTGGTGATAAGGCAGAACATGGCACCTGCCTCAAAGCCAAGGCCACACATAGCATTCACTGCACTATCAACCTTGGGTACAAGTGACAAATCCTTTTGTTGTGGTCATTGTTCGGAGATCCCCAGAAGATAAGCAGATAAGCCTTTTGTGTGGGCATTCCCGTTTTGGCCTTTCCTTCTGTCCTTTTCTTTCTCCCTATGCTGAAAGAGTAATAGAACATGCGCGTGGTCGCATGGTGTGGCGGATGACACATTAGCCGTTGGCAATCTCGAAATACGTTCTGCCGGACCCAGTTTGGCATGTATTGCGCCCTGAGTGGCTTCTGCGGATTTCTGCTTCTGCAGTAAATCCGAAAAGTCCTACCCGTATATCGGCAACAAGTGAGTTCTTCAAAGAAACCCAAGAATTTTTTGTGATGCGTATAAGGCACGTTCACACTCTTCCGACCTCTTAAATCTTGGTTCCTTGCGACCTCTTAAACCTCTTAAAACGAGAGGACACACAGTGGCGTCATCTATCGGGTTGCAGTGTAAACTTGACGGTCCGGCATATTTTCTATTTCTCCCGCGCATTATCCTTCCTTTCTTGCCTCGAAAAACTTTTCGAAACGTTATAAACGAGCCTTTCTCATAGGTATTACGCACATTCGACCCCGGAAATGCCGCAAATCCGTCGCTCTTGTGCAATGCAGTTCCACGATCACGGTATAGATAGCGCCATCTATGCGGTGATCGTGAAACTGCATTTCGCAGTTGAGCGAAATCAGGAGTGGCGTAAAGCGCAGCTCATGTAAAAGTTGATAAAAGTTGGTACATGCTCAATATCCAATTGGTATTTTTCTTATACAGATGAGAAGTCACTTTTGGTAGTTATTTGTAGAAAACAAAAATATGTATAAAGGTTGCCTTATCTGATTGGGACATATCTGGCCTGATACGGGAGGCAGATATACCCCTATCTGGCAGACTCAGATACGGATATATTAAAAATTAGGCATACCTGGCTAGATATGCCTTATATAAACTGATGTGCTTGACATGGCTTGATATGCCCAATGTTTTTTATAACCATATCTCTTTTTTATATAAGTCCATACATGTCATTCTCGTAAGGGATGGTGAAGTTCCCGATAGCAAAAAGGATGGTCTGAACCGCCAAATTTATAATATATTTCCTGCGTTGTTTTGGCAGTAAGCACTATTTCCGCCGTGAAACAAATTATTTTATAGTCTTTCTTTGTTTTTTTTTCATGCCTCGTACAATTTAGTTTTTATTTTCAGATACCAAAAATAAGAAATTTCGTGATTTAATATCGACGCAACAGTAAAAAAAATATCTAGATTAACATACAAAATGTCGTGGTTATACGGCTCGATATCCATTTGCATATTTCAGTCGCATATATTTAACTTGAATTGAAAGATTGCCACGAAGTGAGGTAGGTCGCCTCCATTACCCATGATTGGTACAATTTTGTGTTGCAGTATTAAAGGTTTAATTGTAGTTGTGCTCTTGAACATAGGAATAAATTTCAGTGCATAAAATAATGGTACGGACACCTCGTTTCTATATATATTTTGAAATATGGTTCCTGAATTATGGTTTACAATATATGTCATCATGGCGCAACTGAGCTAAAAGCAATATGATTTTCAAAATGCAACAAAAGTTTTATGACAAGCCATTTCAGTCAACCTTTTATACACACACTGAGCGGCAATCGCAACACTTGCTTTCCTAACCAACATCGTTTACGATCAGCACCGTGTGGCATGCGAAGAATCATGCCAAAAGGAGTATCAAAATTGTTCCCTGTAATATCCCTTACGAAAATGGGATATCTGGACTTATATAAAAAAATAGATATGGTTATATAAAAAATTGGGCAGATCTGGCCATATCAAGTAAATTAGTTTATTTAAGCCTTATCAAGCCAGATCTGCCCAATTTTTTATATATCCATATCTGGGTCTGTTAGATAGGGGTGTATCTGCCTCCCATATCAGGGCAGATATGTCCCAATCAGGTAAGGCAACCCTGATATTCAGAGTTTTTTTTTTTTTATTCTTGTAGATTTGTTTAAAAAAAAAAAGCCATGAAAGCTACACTCATGCGGTTTGTGCGAGTGAGTGCCCAGCGGATGGCTGATCTTTGCAATAAGTCAGGTAATGATTTCAAATTCACTACTTAATTTTGAAATTAGTGAAAATAGACATATGGTTCCAATTAGAAACTTGCTGAACGTCGTCCAAAATCCCTAAATCAGTCATTTTCAAAAAGACTTTCAGCGCGTGAGAAAGTTACCACTCGTGGAGCAGGTAAGGATAGCGGTTTCGGTCAGGCACCCGCGCAATTTTTCCGTCTCTTATCTAGCCACAGCGGTCCACGAGTGGTAACTTCAGCGCAGAACTGCGCTTCGCACGCGCTCAAAGTCTTTCTAAAAATTACTGATTTATGGGTTTTGAACGACGCTCAGCAAGTTTCTAATTGAAACCATATGTCTATTTCCACTAATTAAAAGTAAATTAGTGAATTTTAATTAATAAGTCGACTTAGCGCAAAGATTAGCAAACTGTACAATGTCCCCCTGGGCGTATAACTCACTCGCACAGACCGCATAAGTGTAGTTCTCACGGCTTCTTTTAAAACAAATCTGCAAGAATAAAAAAAAAAAAAAACCCGGTATTCAGGCATTGCACGTACGTCACATCATGACGTCGAACACCGGTATCCATCATGCTGGTGGTTGACTCTTCGACCCTGCACAGCGAGAGCAATGGTAAATTGTGCCGTGCTCGGCTGTAGCAATGACCCGGTATCCCGACGATCGTCCGGACGTTTCGTCGGCATGAACCGCGAGACAGAATGTCCGTCAAGTTAGAGAAAGTACGAGCGGCAGGAGAGGGATACGTCCGCGGATTACCGAGTTTGCGGCACGCATCTCATAGCGGCGAGCAACTGCACTTTTCTACCGTTGTTCACGTTCGCGCACGCCTTTGCATCGGCTTTTGCCCATTAGTGGTGTAGATGCCCTTTGCCTTTCGTTACATAACGCCGTTTCCCCGCTTCGAGCGATTGTCGCGCCGCGAACCCGGCGATCGAGCGGCGGCGGCCCCGTGTGCAAGCTAGCCGAGACGCCGCCGTCAGGGGATTGGTTTGTGCCGCCTGCGAGACGGTAACCTTTGCAAGAAGCGAAAGTATATAGTCAAGCCGGTTAGGAAACATCATAATATAAACCCTGAGTCAATGAGAGTTGTACGTTATTTGATTTATCCTTATCTCAGGGTTTAGATTATGACGGTAACCTAGCGTTGTTTACCAGTACTTCGCAAAATCGTAACAATCTTTCTACAAGCGACTCGTAAAGCCGCTCGTCAAATTTTAGAACGCGCAATTAAGATTTTTTGTTGTTGTTGTTGTTCTTTTTGGCGACACGTCAAAACTTTGTCGGCGGGATATCGTAACTTTCTGCTCGTAGCGCAATCGCACCAATGCCGAAACATTCTGCACAATTATTCTCCCAGCTGCCAGGAGATAGACACGGCCTAATTCTAGAGGAAATCTGGAAGAGTACCTTTAGGAAAACTATCTATTGTCGCGAAGTAGGTTGCAGCGCACTTACGTTGAAGAGACGAGACTTGAAAGGTAATCCGAGATAGATGTCGTCGACACGGCCACGGCGGAATCACCACTCAAACACAAAAACGAGAAGGAAGGTGTCCGTGACGATTCAACACGATGTAGCACAAGCTGTGATTTGTAGAACCGAACATTCTTGGGCTTCTTTGAAGAAATCGCTTGCAGAAGCAGAAATCCGCAGCAGCCACGCGGGGAAAAACACCAAACTAGAATTTTAGATCCGGGCCAACGCATTCTTTTTTTTTTTCTTTTTTTTCTGAGATTGCCAACGGCTAATGTGTCATCCGTCAAACCTCGTCACCACCCTTTCAGCTTAGGGAGAGAGAGAAAAGGAGAGAAAGAAAGGCCAAAACGGAAGTCCACAAACAAAAGCCTTATCTTATGGGGCATCAACGCGCGGGTTGTCACTTGTACCCAAGGTTGATAGTGCAGTGAATGCTATGTGTGGCCTTGGGCTCCAGGCAGGTGCCGTGTTCTGCTTCATCACCAGCTTCTAGACTGTAGTCACGTGACCCTAACCAGAGACACAATTGGCCTGAAACATGCATAGCGTCTACCCTGCTGTCAATACCGAGTGAACATACAGCTCTATAAAGACCAACTTTTGAACTTCCAAAGAAGCTGTCTATCTCGAAAGGGACCCAAAACGATGCGAGTTTGAAGATACAATGTTTTACGCCGTATAACCCACATCATAATATAAATGAAGAAATAAGCGCGACCATTTTTTTTTTTTTGCGCACAATGTCCACAAATAAATAAATAAATAAATATGTATATATATTTTTTACCAATAAATTTAAAATCATGTGTACACTGTTAGATTCGCGTTTTTAAATTTCAAATTTTTTTACGAAAGAGTTGCACATAAAATACACCACGGACAGCTCATCTTCCAACTTTCAACAAACGATGAATCGCAGACGCTCGCAAGCGGATGGTTATACGTTGCTGCGCGAACGGTTTTTGAAACATGCTGCGTAGGGCGCGCGCAACGGCTTCGCAGGCGTTCGAAGGAAAAAGGATTCGGGACGACGAAGTAGCGTCTTGCATCTTCAGTAAGCTAACGGTTCATGTTTCCCCGCTCAATTTAGCGGGGAAACACGAACAAAATTAGTTTCACTGCTAGATTTAGCAGGAAAATGTTCGTCAAGTGACATAAGTACCAATTTAATTTCTCGCTAAATTTAGCGGGGCGGTTACTCGATGGCGAAGCCGAAACAGCTTGACTCGGATACGGGCGCCTAAGAGCTGCGATCTCAAATCCATTATTTGATTAACTCGCTTTCCGATCTTATAAGCACTTCGTCATAATGTCACACGTCAAACATACAAACAAATTTCATTTGTCTTTCAATCTTCAAAATGCGCAATTGGTTAATTGGTCCAAATACCTGGAATAACTTCACTTTAACGATTTCAACAATAATTTACCAACTATATGAGACTCATGCAATATAGATCAATAAACTAGTGTCTTGGCGAGTACATATGACTTACTTGCACGACCGAAACGGGCCCATATATCATTATCAGGAGCAATATTTGCACGCGTATCTGGCGAGATATATCCGTATTTACGCACTTATACGGCCGCATCTAGCAGTATTTGCCCACTTATATGGCAATATCCGGGCGTATCTGCTCCCATATATAGCGGTATATTTCCCGATCTGACTACTTATAATATCATATCTGGGCGTATTTAAAATATATCAGGGACATATCTGACATTTTCGTACGGGATATACGCACCTCGATGCTCAGATTCAGTCTCAATATAGCGCGTACGCAAGTGAACATTTTCTTACACAGGATAAACAGGCATAAGCCTCGCTGTTGAAGTTTGTTCTTGACTAGATGCAGGTCAATTCAATTTGTAAATAAACATCAACCTCGTTAATTGATGTCATTTCTGGTTAAATAGAAGAAATTGGTATTTCGTGCAGCACTCGACATGGCAGCTACTTAATTGGCCACTCTCTGACGGTATCCGTGCGCAACCAATATAGGTCCGCCACTGGCCGCCATGTACTTTGTTTTTGTCGAGCCCACAGACACATTAAATCGCTGTTCTTCACATAAAAAGGAAATAACAGACTTCTATATGTTTTAGAAGTCATATATTTGTCAGGAACAAGTAGTCTTAAATAAGCTTCAAAATCAAAAATTTGTTTAATGGAGCGTCTAGTATACTTGCGGATTCGCAGGCGCATCAGCGCCGGCAGGAAGTGGATTTTGTAGCCGGGCGGCGAAATTGACTCGTTGCCGATGGGAAATCTGGATATAGGTCTTGGCCTTATTTATATTTTGCGCCAGTGACGAGTCGTTTCTGTGGCGAAAAGCCCTCGCGTGGAATTTCAAGCTTTGGGTTGTGATTTTGCAAACATTGGAACAGCAAACAGATCAAAACATGCCCTATTACTGCTTAAGAAAAAACTTCATATTCTACAATTTATTTATTTTTTTTTTTTTTGGGGGGGGGGCTGTTATATTTGAGGAAATATATATTTTCGGTTTGAGTATCCAATCCTTACGTCCGCTGCAGAACAACTAAGACAAATCCCAATATGAGAGCTTTGCGTGTCGTAGAAAAACAGATGCCGTATCATTTTTTACTATTGGCACTCAGAATTTCCCCACACTAAAAAAGCTCCGTGAGTCCACTTTCCCACACAACACAGATACAACCAATCTAGGGCAATCGACAAAACATACCCACCGAATGTCGAAGCTACGAATACCAATAGATTTTAAAAATGTAACAATGACACCGGAACAATGAACAAGCGAAAAGTCAGGCTCTTTTTACATGCGCCATCGGACTTTTTGTTTTGATCATATTCTTATCTTCGTCGTTGACTGGGATACCTATAGTGTTCACCGTGATTGACTCTCTTCGTGTTGTGCGGAAAAGTAACTCATAGAGCTTTTTTGTGTGTGTGTGTGATCCCTGCATTTACGTTGAAAGCAGTTCTCGCGAGAGCTCTTGCCCTCGAAGAGCGGAACAAGGATGGCGCTGATGTTGCCCACGCTGCAGCTCGAAAACAGGTGGTTGTTGTGTCTGGTGCCGGACGTGGCGGACGGGAACATGATGAAGTTCCCCTCTTCGCCGTCGGGAGCGCACACAGAGTCATTGTCGTGCTAAAAGAAGAAAGAAAAGTCCAGAACATACATTTTTGTTAGAGCCAATTACGTTAGAATCATCACACCTTTAATCATAATGCAGCCACGCGACAACGCATGATTTTGTGCATCCCAAGGTGATTGCTTCTCTGGGAAAGTTGCGCAGTGCGTATAGAGCCGCTCAAATAGCCACGCTTGGAGCAACGGCACTTAGTTCCTTGACTGTATTGTCTGCGCCGCCATTTTGTTGCTTGGTGCATAGCGCATGCGCAATTGCATGGCGATAGTTCTGATTGAGAGGTGCGATGTCTGAGCTTTAGTTACGGTGTCAGGACGCTCAGAAAATATCTTTTTGCTCTGACGTGGACTGCTTTAACATTTCTGGAGGAGGAAAAAGCATTTCTGGTGCACCAGCCACGCGACATAATCCAGGCACCTAGTTGAGAGGCAGTTTACGCCCTTTTCTGGCGCGTGTCGTAAAACGTTTCATTTTAGTTCGATTAATGGCAATCGAATCGCCCATAACATAGCCATTTTTATAAATAGTTTATTTTTTGGCATAATGAGCGCAGTATACATTAGAAAGCCACTTGCCGAAGGGTCATAAAATAGACAATGGACAATAGGTGTAGAAGCACATGAAAAAAGAAAGTAAAAAAGCACACAGCCCGGACCAGTCAATAAAAGGGACTTTAACTATGACGCATAAATATGAACTGATCACATATCGTTCAATACACAACACACCCAAAACGATTTTCTTTACGAACTTAAGTTCTTCACTGAGGCACTGCGGTCTCAAACGTGAGCCAGTGTCCAGAGTGCCTATACTATATTTCCATCAGTGTTCTTCGGAATTCATCGTTCACGTTGCTTCATCCGTAGGCTTTGCTGCACTTGACACTCAACGAGTCCCGCGGTACTACAAGTGGCAATTTTTAGAATAAATTCTATAATCAAAGTAGTCCTCAATTGTCGCATTTTTATAAGTAGTGAAATTAAAATTACAAAGCGCGGCGCCGTTAACAATTACAAATAATCGTCGTTTTTTTGTTTTGTTTTTGTGTGTGTGTACCTAAAGATGGTAAGTTAGCGCTTTAACAAAGGGCACTACTCTGGAACATCATCAAAATGGTAAAATGTGATCTTAGAAGGTTCCGAAGGAGTAAATTGTATAAAAAGAGACAATATTTGGTTTGCGCTAATTTTGTTGCGTAGTGTGCGTAGCTGAGTTTGTGATGAAATCAGCAGGCCTAGATTACTTTTGCAATCGTGCCTGCAAACCTTTTCTTGCCGCGATATCGGATTCAAGGAAATATTCGATAATTCATTGTCTATGAAAATTTTTAATCTGAATCGCGTCTCGCGAATTACTTACTGGTGATCCGAAGCTGTGTCCCATTTCGTGTATGAAAGTGATCTCGGAGACCAACTGTGGTATGAAGGAATTGTGGTTGATGAAAGTCATAATTCCTGTGTTGAGGCTGAGGTATAATTGCTGGAAGTTCCTGCTTCCTGGTGCGATGTTTACCGATGGCTTGTTCTTCTCGCAGATACCACCGAAACCTGCAGCAGCCCTCGCGTCAGCATTGCTTTAAAGACTTAGTTTGTACAGGGTACGACAAAATACGACAAAACGGTGATCATGCCGGGGCGGCACAAAAGCTATGCAGAGAGCCCCGAGTATGTTAAGCTGTTAAACGATTGGTTGGAATTGACTGCCACTTTTTTTTATTGTCACAGTGTGGCAGTTGATAAGTACCTTAGCACAACGGAGACACCCCATGCGCCATTTTACACCCCTCGCCTAGCATTTAACTGAACCAGGTCATATCGCCGCCGAATGCACTTTCACAGAAAGCTTCAGTAGCAACCTTCTGCATATTATTCTTGTTTCGCCAGCCTACAAATATTCTGTAGACAAATTATTTCATTTCGGTTTGAACTTCTTTAGTTTCGTAGTGCTTATAAACAACACAAAATTCTTAAAAAGACTTTTCACTTTTAAAAAAAAATTATTTGCTTCTGATTTATTGCAATTGTTTAAAAGATAAAAATCTCTTTGCTTAATTCCGCTTGATTGGAAGGCTTCACCTTGTTCGACCGTGTATAAAGTCACAGGTAACCTGATGACTGATTAAGACACTTGCGCCTGTGTGTGACGGCTGCACTGCGACCGCTTATGTCCGCTTTCGACGAGATGGCTACTATGCCCACTGAGGAAAGTGCAATTCTTTGTAGTGGAATGCAAAGAGTCACAACGCAACTCAAACTTAGGTGGCTCAACCAGCCCTATAACATGAGTGGCAGGCAGGCAGGCAGGCAGGCACATTACAATAAATATTTATATTTTAGTGTATCTATGTTATTAGTGAGTTCCTTTAGAAAGGCTCTGTTCCCACATACAGCACACCGCTAACTCTTTGCTGTTGCAGCGCTTACATAGCACTAATAAAGTGTTGATTTTTCAGCGGTTTTCAACGAGGTTAGAGAAAATGAGCACTCAGCGAAGAGTGGCGGTAGCACAGCTCTGGCATTGCTCTAAGTCAGCTGTAACTTTGCACGGAACCAGCGCCTGAATCATTGCTGACTCAGCGCTGCCCTGCTTGTGAGTGCCCACCTAAACCATATCCATAATAGGATACGGTGCCAGAATTTAAGCAGACCTACGTTGTGTTAGTAGCGATGCTACTACCTTTGATGCCATTTGATCAGTGCAGCACGTACTTATTCGACATAAAAAAAACGCAACTGGGAAATTCAAACATATCTACTGCTCTAAGTAAGGTCTACCGTTTTGCAAAAATACAGAGGAGTAGACTTTACTCTCTCATTACAGTTCATTGAGTTTTTTTTTTTTTTTATTTGTACATTTAAGGGTTCGAAAATTATTATCGTACTTTGACCCTGAATTTGACTGACAGTGCTTCGTAGTAAATTTATATTAAAAATGTTCGTTTTTTTTAAACAAGCCCTGCGTGTCTACTTTGCCTGCAACTGTGACTTCCTTAGTTGACGCTAAGAATTCTATCCGGCCAATTAAACTTGGCGGAAGGGGTAGCCTTACCTTGAGTCGAAGTTTAAGTGCACTGAGGGATTCCACGGAAACAATCATATGATTTTTTTTATTATGCTCTAACTGCGCATATTCATTTGGTGCCACCCCCGACGTTAAAGGGACCATGAAATGACCTTTTACTTTTGCCAGATAACTTTTACATTAAACCGTCAATGTTCACTGAATGCCGAACAGGCATCCGTTTTCGTCTCGGTTTATTAACCTGTACACAAAAAAAAAAATTAATGAAATATCGACTTTTTCTTTTTCTCCAACTGACCGCAAAACAAGCTGCGGCTTAATTTTGACGGTCGTGACGTACCCTGTTTCCGGAGCCGGAAGCTCTCTCGGCAGTAGGAGAATGGGAGCGTTAGCGGCGGCGAGTTGCCGGTGTACACAGTAAAAGTTTTTACACCTTTAAGGGTGTAAAAGGGGTGTTTTAGAAACTTACACCCTCGGCTACTCCCTTTTAGCACCCTAAAACCTAGTAATACACCATCATAATTTTACCGAAAGGGGTGCTGTTTCGTGTTACACCCTCCATTTAGTGAAGGGTGTAAGAAGGGTGTAGAAGAGGGTGCTAAATAAATATTATAAAATGGTTTTGTAAAGCTTATATATGGCTCTCTCCATAATGTCCAGGTTAGATTTCTGCTTGAAAAGCAACGGTTGTAAGCAGTCTAGTTCTTTTATAATGTCAGTTGTATTTCATGCAAATAGCTGATAATAAAGTGCCTCTTTTGCATACAATATTTTTGTTTGCAAACAAAATGTTGATATATGAGCTCATATTTGATTTTCTTAGAAATCACTCCATGCTCAGAAATTGGAAACCAGGGAGAAGTGCTCAATACTAGCATTTTTTACAAATATTTATTGCTGGAAGTGTACAGTAAGAAAATCAGTTAGTCTCGAGTTTATATCTGACAACACAACATGAAATCAAAATATAGTAAAAATGTTTGACAAATACTGTAAACGACTAAATTTTCGCGGGGACCTAATTTTCGCGAATATCGCGAATCGCCGAGATTTCGCGAAAAATACGTCCCGCGGATAATTCGGGCAATATGTGAACGCTACGGAAGCTACACTCGGTTCACGAAAATTAGAACCCGCGAATAATTTCAAATTTTCAGCTTTGACCCGATTCGCGAAAATTTGAGTCCGCGAAAATTAAGTCGTTTATAGTATTCATGAGATGCTGCTAGAACCTGTCACATGACCATGTCAACCTGGGTCAGATATTCATTTGAGAATATGAGGACATACACAATAACTCACACACATAAAGAGGCGCGCAGAACCCATAATAAACCACTCCGAGACATCCCATACAAAAATGGTCTACGGTCGTCTATGGAAAATTCAATGGCAGGCTATCACCCCCTGTAGCCCGGTATGGTCGGCCTTAGAAATTCATAAATGCAGCTACAGCCAGCTATAAAAACGTTTAGGGCCCTGCGTCTAAAGACTGGGAACCAATCAATTTTCTTTTCTCGCCTATAGCAAATTCTATGATCCCGAGTCTAAAGACTACGAACAGATACATTTTTTTCACCCACCTATAGAAAATTCTATGGCTATGTTTTGATAATAATAATATAATAACAACAATAATAATAATAATAATAATAATAATAATAATAATAATAATAATAATTTAGTGTTTTTAAAGTGTCCAGGAACATCCAATTGGTCTGCTTGCTGGCGCAGTTCAATAGAACGCACAAGCAGACGCTTGCGCGCGCGCAGACAGACACACTTACACGCGCGCACGCACGTACACACGCATGCACGCGCGCAAACGCACGCCCGCACGCAGACGCAGACGCACACAC
>JABSTQ010003248.1:0-24682 GCA_013358835.2 Ixodes persulcatus
CAGAAACGACGATACATTACAGTCTCGTTTACGCTTTCAAGTATAGTGGAACCCACATGGAATCCTCGGTTCAATCTCTGATCCTTCTCGTTTGTATCTGAGTGAACATCTCACCAACGTCCACTCGTGTATTACTACCCCCTGATGCACGTTCAAACCCCAAGCTAGCAGTTGTAAGGCTTTGGATAAATTTCTTGTTTACAGTGGATAACAATGTCGCCATCCTCTGGAACACTAAATTCCTGCTGTCTAAAAACGGAACGAATTATTTTAGTACCCACCTGTTCGCACAGCTAGCTAGCTTTTCATTAGAATGCCCAATGACTGGCATGTAACTCCAAAAACTTGGCGTGAAAAGGTCAAATCTATAATTGATATAATAAAATGCTATCAACCACTCATTTAGACATTATTCCGTACATGACAGTAGATACGAAGCAACTACTGTCATTTATTCTCAAGTGTTGCGTATTTCTTTTAATATTTTGCACTCAACTATCCAAGTCCTACACCTTCAGTTTGAGATCACAATCTTTTACAGTTCACTCTCAAGTGAGGAGCAGATTGTTCTCGCGACAACACAGGGCAATAATTTCTGCATTCTGAACTGTACAAACATGGGAAAACTGCCGTGATCACTTGACGGTTGACACTTGACGCGCCCATGGCGGAATGGTTATTGTGCTCGGCTCCCACGGAAATGGCCGAGGTTCAACGTCTGGGCGCGCGTTCAACTTTTTTTAATGCCCTGTACCTCCACTAAAATGTCACGAATGACAGACGATCAGAGGACGAATTAAAACAAATTGCCGAACTTGTGCCCAAAAACAGAATTGCAAAGGGGTTGCGTCACAGGCATCGAAGGTCGGCGGAGTAGCACGAACCGCGCGCCAGTCCGAGACACTCTCCGTCTCGCCACATGGAGCCCCTTATTTATAAGCGTGGGCGACCACAGGAGGTCGAGAAAGTAGCCTTCGCCACTTCCTCGACCGCCTGTGGTCGAACTGTGGGGGGCGGTGGTGATATTTCATCCGCCTCCCTTACCGCATTCGTGGGTTCCTTGGCACATTGGCTACGTTTACATGGATGCGACAGCGGCGCATCGGATCCAGTTAGCGAATCGGATCCTTATGTACATGCGTGAGCTTCTGGAGTAATCGGCGTAGAATGTTCGACGCGTAGAACATTCGCACCTCGAACACGCAACAGGATTCTCGAATCTACCAGAAAACTAAATTGCAGGAATAACAAAAGATGCGGCGCTCCCAGGAATCGTACCCTGGCTTTTCGCGTGGGATGCAGGCACGATAACCATTAGGCCACACGCGCGCTGCCTGCTTGGCCACCTGCGCGCGCGGCATTACTCCTCCCCCCCCTTCCTTTAAAAAGTGCATCGCCCCGATGCAACGCAAAACAAAACAAATCACATAAAAAGAAACGGCAAACTAAGGAGTCTTTTGGTACACATAAGGTCCACAGTCCTATCGAGCGTAGTACGGCTTTAGACGAACGACGTGAACGACTTCAGGTCGTGGTGGGCGGCGTGATGATGTTCTAGATCCGTCGGGCATCACCTCGTAGTTCAACTCCCCCAGGCGACGAAGTACCTTGTACGGTCCAAAGTATCGTTTCAGCAATTTCTCACTGAGGCCGCGGCGACGGATGGGCGTCCACACCCACACCCTGTCCCCAGGCTGGAAGTGGACGTCCCTGCGACGAAGGTTGTAGCTTCCCGCAGTCGACGCGTTGCTGGTCTTGAATCAGGAGTCGGGCGAGCTGGCGGACTTCTTCGGCCCGTTGAGCAACCACCTGAGCGTCGTCGCTCTCACTGTCAGCTGGCTCATGGGGCAGCATCGCGTCCAGCATGGTCGTTACTTTCCGACCATGTACCAGTTGGAAGGATGTGGAATCCAGTGGTCTCTTGAACTGCCGTATTGTAGGTGAACGTGACGTAGGGCAACACCTCGTCCCATGTCGTGTGCTCTACGTCGACGTACATAGAGATCATGTCGGCGATTGTTTTGTTGAGTCGCTCCGTCGGTCCGTTGGTCTGCGGGTGGTACGCAGTTGTACGACGATGGCTGGTGTGACTGAGTCGGAGTATTTCTTGGATCAGCTGTGCCATGAACGATGATCCGCGATCTGTATTCATAACTTCTGGAGCGCCGTGCCGGAGGACAATAGACTGAATGAAAAACTTGGAAATTCCACAGCAGTCCCTGAAGGAAGGGCTTTCATTTCGGCGTACCGCGTGAGATAATCTGTGGCGACGATGATCCAGCGGTTCCCCGACGTCGACGGCGGAAAAGGACCAAGTAGATCTATTCCGATCTCCTGGAAGGGTGCAGCTGGAGGAGAAATTGGCAGCAGGAGTCCGGCCGGCCTCGTCGGAGGTTTCTTGCGTCGCTGGCACTAGTGGCATGATCGTGTGTATAGGTGGACGGTCTTGGAGAGCTTGGGCCAGTAATACTTTTCACGAATACGGGCCAGTGTCCGGCTTAACCAAGGTGTCCGGACGTCGGGTCGTCGTGGCAGGCTTGGAAGATCTCTTCTCGAAGGTCAGTCGGGATTACCAGCAGCCACGACAACTTTGGTTCTCTGAAGTTCTCTTTGTAGAGTACACCTTGTCGCATGACGAAGGTCGACAGGGCACGTGAGAAAACACGTGGAATGGTACTCCCGCGCCCTTCGCAGCTCAGGATCGTCTCGTTGACGTCGTGCCATGTCGTCGGTGTTCACCGCGCCTAGGAAGCACTCGTCTTCATCGTCGTCGCTGCTGCCGGAAGGTGTTTCGACGGGCGCTCGAGACAGGCAGTCGGCTTTGGTGTGCTTGCGGCCTGACTCGTAGATCACAATCATGTTGAACTCATTGTAGTCGAAGACTCCATCGAGCGAGGCGTCCTGACGGGTCCTTGAGGATGGCGAGCTAGCAGAGCGAATTGTGGTCCGTGACTACGCGGAACGGGCTCCCGTACAAGTACGGACGAAACTTTGTGATTGCCCAGACGACCGCAAGGCATTCTTTCTCAGTCGTGGAGTAATTTTTCTTCGTCTTGGATAGTGTCCGACTTGCGTAGTCAATGACTCACTCGGTGCCTTCTTGTAGTTGAACCAGTACCGCACCAACTACTGCGTTACTTGCGTCCGTGTGAATCTCGGTTCCGCATGCTGATCGAAATGTCCAAGAACCGGAGGAGTCAGGAGTCGTCGCTTCAGCTCGTCGAATGCCTGCTGCTGCTCTTCGGCCCTTTCAAACTTCTCGGCGTCCTTCGTGAGGTTTGTGAGCGGTGCCGAAATCCTCGCGAAATCCCGAACGAAGCGCCGATAGTACGCACATAGTCCCAAGAATCTTCGCACGGCCTACTTGTGTGTCGGCGCTGGAAATGCCGCGACGGCGCGAGTCTTCTCTGGGTCTGGGCGAACGCCATCATTGCTAACCACGTGTCGTAGGAACTTCAGCTCGTCATAGGCGAACCGACACTTCGATGGCTTAAGGGTGAGCCCGGCGGTCTGTATGGCCTGGGGAACAGCTCGGAGTCGTCGCAAGTGCTCGTCGAAGTCGCTTGAAAACACTACGACGTCGTCAAGATAGACGAGACAGCTCTGCCATTTGAGCCCAGCCAGTACGGTGTCCATGACACGCTGGAAAGTTGCTGGCGCCGTGCATAGTCCAAAAGGCATTACCTTAAACTCGTAAGTCCGTCTGGCGTGACGAAAGCTGTCTTTTCTCGGTCCCGTTTGTCGACTTCGATCTGCCAGTAACCGCTCTTCAGGTCCATCGATGAAAAATATCGAGAGTGGCGCAGCCGGTCTAGCGTGTCGTCTATGCGGGGGAGTGGGTAGACGTCTTTCTTCGTCATCGCGTTTAGCTGTCGGTAGTCCACGCAAAACCTAAGCGTTCCGTCTTTCTTCTTAACCAATACGACCGGAGAGGTCCATGGACTGCTGGAAGGCTGGATTGTGTCGTCGTTCAGCATTTCTGGCACTTGATCCTGTATGACCACCCTTTCTTTTACTGAGACTCGGTATGGCGATCGATGAACCGGGAACGCGTCGTCCTCGGTAACAATGCGATGCTTCGCCACGGTGGTTTGGCGCACCTTTGACGACGTCGCCAAGCAGTCGCTGTATTCGTCCAGAAGGTCACTCAGCTGCTGTCGTTTTAGGCCCGGAAGCTTGGGGTCAATGTCGAGCTGCACTGGCGACGTAAAGTCCTGCTGAGGTGGCGATGATTCTTCAGCAATCGCGGCGACGTCGGCGGAAATTCGGAGTTCCTCGACATGGCCCGCAGCTGCACCTTTACTGAGGTGTTGCGTTTATTGTCGGAATTTCGTCACGAGGACCACAGTGCGCCCATCCTGACGTTCAGCGACTCCTCTTGCGACGCCTATTCGTCTTCCCAGGAGCAATTGAAGGCTACCTTCCAGAAGAACTTCACCGCGGATAGCTGCATCGGTCACGACGGGTATGACAACACTTGATCGCGGCGGCAGATTCACGTGGTCGGCAGCGACTCGGACAGCGGCTGACGCAGCTTGGGTTTTTTCTGAAGGCGGAACAGGTGTCCGCAGCGTCAATTTGTTTTCTCCAAGGTCGATGACGGCGCTGTATTCACACAGAAAGTCCATGCCGAGAATGGCGTCTCTGGAACAGTCTTGTAAAATGACGAATTTCACAGGACACGTCTCGCCGTGAATTTCGACGCGAGCGGTGCACCTTCCGACAGGCGTGATGAGGTGTCCTCCGGCGGTTTGTATTTGCGGTCCATCCCACGGCGTCGCGACTTTTCGAAGGTGGCGAGAGAGCCTCCCACTCAATACTGAGTAGTCTGGTCCGGTGTCAACGAGTGCCGATGCGTCGTGGCCGTTGATAACAACGTTAACGTTGTTGGACACCGTTGCAGGGACGTCGGTGCGATGCGGGGCGTCGGGAGAGTGGGAGCGCTCCGGCGTTCTTGGAGGCTGTTTGCTTCCATCGTTTTCTGCAACGTCACCTCCAGGCGTTGCCGCACTCAGTTTGTCCGGCGAGGCATTGGAGACAGGCTCTCTCGGCGGGGTCGTTGCGCTGGGGACGCTGAACGTCGTGGCGATGGGGAGCGGGCTTCGCGGCGGAGAGACGACACTGGGGAGGGTGAGCGTCGGAGGTACTCCTCGATGTTGCGAGGGCGTTCTTCGTACCTTGGGCGCGGGTCGTTCGGATAAAACCCGCGCGGCCCCAGTTGTCTGTAGGGGCATCGACGGTAAATATGGCCGGCTTCACCGCAGTGAAAGCACAACGGGCGTCGATCGGCCATCCTCCACACGTCGGTCTTTCGTGGCGCTGCTAGTTCGGGGAGGAGGGGGGGGGGGGGGGCGAGCGCCCGATCTTCCTGGCGTCGGGAAAACTGCGGCGCTGGAGGTTCACGTCGGGGTGGCGCCGTATACGGGTGAGCAGGGGGCGGCGGTCGTCGGGTAGCTGCGGCGTAGCTCAGCGTCGGTTGTGCGGGAGTGGCACTGACAAGAACCTGTGGCTGCAGCGCCTGCTGAACTTCTTCCCGGACAACTTTGCCGATGGAGATTGTGGCCGGGCGCTCAGCAGTTGGCAAAAGCTTCTTAAGCTCCTCCTTTACGACGTCGCGGATGATGTCGCGAATGCCGGGGCATGCTAGGGCTGATGTCGTCGCCCGATGCAGGAAGTGGCAGCGACGCTCGAGTGCCGATGGCAGTCGCTAGCTCTCGCGAGGAGGGCACGTTCCATGTTCGTGGCCTCCGTGACGAAATCTTCGACGGTGGATGGGGGGTTGCGAAGAAGAGCCACCAAAGATGTCATCCTTCACACCTCGCATCAGGATCCGGAGCTTTTTTTCGTCGGTGGCTTGAGGGTCGGCGCGAGCGACCAGGCGCAGAACATCCTCGACGAAACTTGTGACGGTCTCGTTTGCGCCCTGGGTCCTCATTCGAAGAAGGTCCTGGGCCCACTCCCTTCGATACTGGTTGGTGAAAGTTCGTCTCCGCTCATTCTTGCAGGCGGTGCAGGAGATCAACGAAGTCTCGCTTTTCTCGAACCAGTGCCTGGCCGTTCCTTCGAGCGCGAAGTAAAGATTCTGCTGGCCGCTGGATCGTCCGTCCATCGGTTGTGCTGGGCCACCCGCTCGTACTGCTGAAGCCAGTCCTCGATGTCTTCAAAAGGCTCACCATGGAAGGACGCGGGCGTGCGAGGAGCGACGGGTAGGACAACGACGGGTGGAGTGGTCATCGTCGCGGTCTTCTTCTCTGGTTCCTGCGGCAGGGGTCCGATTCCCGGAGGTTGGTCGTTGGTACGGCGGCTTGCTCGGACGTTGGTGTCTTCTGCGAAGGGTAGCCTTCCGGGGCTGAGCACTTCACTTGGCTGGGATGTCTTCTTTAGGTGTACGCTTCACGGGCATAGAAAGCGATACACAGCACCTCCACCAAAATGTCACGTATGACAAATGATGGGGCGATAATCACTGGAGAAACTAAACGTTTAATAGGGCGAACTTCTGCTTAAAAATAAAAAGGGAATATAAGAAAGCAGAGCGTCGCGGGCGTCGAAGTGCGCGTGACAGCAGAGTCGAACGCTGGGGCGAAACTGAGTCCGGTTCGCCACGCGGAGATCCCTTGCGTACATGCGTGAGCTTCTGGAATAACCGGCGTAGAATGTTCGACGCGTAGAGCGTTCGGACCTCGAACACGCAACAGGATTCTCGAATCTACCAGAAAACTAATTGCAGGAATAACAAATGATGCGGCGCTCCCAGGAATCGAACCCTGGCTTTTCGCGTGGGAGGCAGGCATGATAACCGTTAAGCCACGCGCGCGCTGCCTGCTTGGCCACCTGCGCGCGCGGCAATATGCACTTCGAGACCACCCGTCGAAATCTCAAGTCATGGAAATCCCAGCCACCCCAGTGCTCTCCCCCTACTCCGCCCCCTTAAATAAAAAACAAAAAGAAAAACTGGCTTCGAAAACTGTTATTAGCATCACTCATCAGTTTTTTCGAAGCAAGCAGGCAAAAAAACACACACTACAGAAAACACTCTTGTCTAAGGGCTGCATTCACGGCGTTAACAAGTAACACGCACTGAACTTTGAAACGCAACGCATTCGCTTTGCAAAGCGCTGGCAAACTTATACTGCGGTTAACATTCTCCGCCGTCGTCGCCTAATGAATCGCAGTCAATGCTACCGAAATCTCGCTCAGCCTACTGCACAACTCGTTTTTTTTTCTTGTTCTGTCGGTGCGATTTTTGGCGGTTAATGACACATGTCTTTCTCAGACCGTTCGTCGCAGCCTCTGTACGACCGGAAGCATCGCTCGCTTGATGCCAAAATGAAGGTTAGGATTATCGAAGTGTGACATTGAATAAAGAAGGGTCTCGTCGCGACTTTATATTCTCAGCAGCACCGTCCTTGCAAACTACAACAAGCACCATCTCTCTCAAGCGTTACAGCAAAGATACACGTAGAAGCCGAAATTTGCATATCGCCAAGATTTAGGTTGGCGCATTTAACGCCATTTCATCGTGCTCTTCAACCCTTTGCTGCCACCGAATAAATTCAATGAATATGACGAAAGCATTTCCGTTTGCCTTGTTCAAGCCGCCGATCCATAAGTCGAAGCCCTGTCGCGGTCAAACCAAACCGCATCGCTGCCATTTTCTACTGAGTGTTGCAGTAATTTTCTTTCTAGTTCACCTTGCCAAGTCTATGGTTGCCGAGTTTACACAGTGCAAATAATCGCGTGAAATTCAAGGCTTACGTCATTTTGCCGTCACAACCAGTACTCAGAAAGCCGGAGTTAATGGCGAAATTAGACATTGTAGTCCCACAAACTTCTCCATGGCAAACATCGTCCGATCCTAACGCGCACCGTGGCCAAAGGGATAGCGGGGCATCTTGGTAGAGATAGGGTCACAAACTAAGCAACGCTTTAGGGTAACGACACTTCAGCCATCTTGGTGCCTAAGATCTTGGTGGCCAGTTATCTGAAGCTTTATTAGAAATCGCAAGAAACGCCTTTTCGACTTCCAGAAATGTATGAATAGTTCGCGACACAGCAAAACGATATAACTTGAGCTAATTAACACCGCATCTAAAGCTGGGAAGCCCAATTTTCCATTGTGTCGATCAACAGTTGTGTCTGCTCTGAACGGAGCAGCAAGATGACGGAGCCCGCGAGCAGATCGGTAAACGGAGTGCCAATTCCCTTTTTTTTATATTTTTTTTACTCTCCCGCCAGAGGCGTTACAGAGGGGAGTGGTTTTTGTATTAGATAAAATAACACAGCATACCACGTACAGCCGAAAATGTTATACAGTAGCTAGGGATCTTTACAAATTACAACAAAATGTGAAAAACGGCAATTTTAAAACACTCAGCATCCGGGATGTCAGCGATGGATCCGGGAGGTGATTCTACATCACTGAGGCGCTAGAAATGAAAGGCTCATAAAAATATTTTGTGCGACAACAGTGTATGCCAATTTGATGACGATAACTGAAGCGTGCTGAAACGTGATGAGGGGTTGTTAGTAGTATTTTTGTCTGAATCAAATTATTATGATATATCTTATAAAACAAGCAGACACAGATAATTTTTATACGTTGCGAAAAAAGCGGTAATGATACTCTAGCTTTTATTGTGGTCACACTAGATGTACAATGATGACTTGAGAGGACGAAACGAGACGTGCGGTCATGAATCGCTTCTAATTCAAAGATAAATGTTGCCATAACTGGATCCCAAACGGAAGCTGCATATTCTCATTTCGTACAAACTAATGTTTTACTTACAAGTAACTTTAAAGAGCTCGGAACAAGGTAAAAAACTTCTTTCGAGAATGCCAAGCATGTGGTCTGCGTTGTTTACAATATGTTCAATGTAATACAACCAGAAAAGATTAGCAGATATATGCACACACAGATATTTGTACAATGATACGGCTTGAAGAGATATGTTGTTTTGTTGGTACGAAGCACTTGTAGTACCAAGACTTGCTAATCATTAGTTTCATGTTCAACAAATCACTCCACTCAGAAACATGGTTGATATCTGACTTTAGATGAGAGACATCGGAATGATTTTTAATTTCGCGATAAATGACTCAATCATCAGCGAAGAGATAGACGGATGAGCATATAATAGCGGGCATGTCGTTAAAACAGATGAGAAAAATAGGGGCTCCAGAATAGAGCCTTGGGTTACACCCGAGCCAAATAGAGAAAAATTGTAATTATTAATGCGAAAGCATCAACTGTCTCATGAAGCGAGCCGACGTCATCAGCCTTGAAACCACGCAAAACGGCACGTAATGAAACCACGCGCAAAGCCAGCCAACGGCACCTTTTACACTTCGGTCCCATTGGCTGGCGCGCATCGACGAGGCTCCCATTAACCGCTGACCGTCAGTTTGTGTGGTGTCATGCTGACCCTGTTTTCACACTGTTGTGCTATCGCTCATCACCGCGTTCGCTCGCCTCTTATCGGTTGTACGGCGCGTGGCAATATATACGGCGCATGCAATAAACAAAGGGGTTCGTTCTGCTGGGAACTACGTTGCTGTAGGTTCCTTCCTCGCGCCGCAAGGCACACGACATTTTGAACGGTGGTTCACCCGATGGCACTGCGTGTCCGCGAGGCAGCGGGTCCACAGTTCCACGCCCAAGGTCAGCGCGTTGTACGCCGCAGATTAAAGGGGGGAGCGAAGAGCAGCATGGCGTGCTTTTGCATTCACGACTCATAAGAAGTGCTTAGGTGTACCTCGAGCCTTTTATCATTAGCTGACACAAATTGAGACCGATTATTCAGGAAGGAGTGCAACCATGCAAGAACGCTGGTATACAAGTTAAGTTTAGTCTGCTTCAGGAAAAGTAGTTCGTAGGATATTTTGTCCAATGATTTTTAAAAATCCTGGAATATGCAGTTCGTCAGGGATCCACGATCAAGAATAGAATGTAGACCATGTGTAAAACACAAAAGTGGAGTTCGCATGAGAATGACTTACAAAAGTCATGCTGGGATGAATTGAAGAAGAATTGGACTCTAAGAAACTTGAAAGATTTGAGTATATGACATGAGTAGCTCATCTAGTTGCTGTGGGAAGGGACATGGGATGGCTTTTTTGAGAGAACTTGTGACAATGTTCGCACGAGGTCCCCAGCAAAAAAATGTAATAGAAAAAGAGAGTTCCTGAGACTTGCGGTGAAGCCCATTCATTCAGCGAGGACGCTTCAAAGCAAGGTTTGTATTGAATTTTGTCATAAGCACTGTAGATAACAGGGGGACCAAGCGCACCGACGCACTTTGAATGGTGCTCACGACCTGCGGATTATTATGAGTCACCCATTGTCAGCGCGTTATCTTTTGTCTGATAGAAGTAGATATTTAAATTTTCCACAAGTGTCAAGGCGGTTGTGACAAAAGGTGATTACAATAACATGACCGCGTCTCAACTGCCGATAAGGTCTCAAGCGCAAATATCTAGTCGCAGCCACCGGTAAAAGATACACTTCATTCACGGCGTCGCAGATGACGCTTCACAGAGGATGATCGGTGTCGCAAAAAAATTACGAGGACACCTAAGCAGATCTTGTGAGTTGTGAATGTGAAAGAGCATGTCGAATTAAACGCCGCTTAGTCCTCCTTCGAGTTTTGCGGTGCGAGTATTGAGGAGCCGCCATATTCGTCGCGCCGAAAAGCCCCCCCCCCCCCCCCCCCCCCCTTTCGGGAGATTCGGCGAGCGCCCGCTACCGTGTTAAGCGTGGTCCTTTTACCAGCGCTATGGTACCTCGATCACCCGGCCGCTCCCCTGACCGGGTGGAGATACCGCTCTTGCCGCGCCATATTGTGGCTATCCTCCGGCTTGGGGGCACTGAACGCTGTGTGTCCGCTGAGCGTTTTTGCGCAGAAAAATAAGCCGCGACTTGTTAAAATTACATGCATTATGCCCTGAGTACTGGCCCTCACTAAGGGTGGTTCCCGTTTCAACCTATTCCCAATACAAGCTTCCCGTTTCTACCTTCCCGTTTCGACCCGGCTCGAAACGACCTTCTCATTTCATCCTTTCCCATTTCGCCCTCTCCGAAACACCCTTCCCGCTTCGGCTATCGTTCGTTATCAGTTGGGTTGGTTCGTTTGTTTTGTTCGTTCACAGTTGATTAGGTTCAAGTGTCAAGTGTCTATTCTCTTTGCTCACCTCACTTCTCCCTCCCCGAAACAACCTCGGAGTGATGGCACCGCGAGATAACGCTATGTCAGAGAGGGCTCACCTGAACACTTACAGCTTCATCGACCTGATCAAACGGGATGAGGCCTTGACAAGGATACCTCTTGCAGCAGCTTGCAAATGGTGGTGCCGTGAGGACCAGGTCACAGCCGCGAACTGTTACAATTGGAGTGTCGCCGTTCTGATGGCGCAATTTACCTCCTCGAGATCCTCAACCAAGGCGATAGCATTTTTTGGTTTATAATTTTCTCCTGTGTACGCGATGGTTCTGTTTTTGAACTCGTAAGAAAATGAAGTCGCAATCATATGACCGTCAACCTGTCTGATTTATCACTCTACAAAATATCCCGTTCACTATAAGAAAGTTTTAGAATTAAATAACGTACGCAAGCACCTTGGGTAACCTAAAATCAGCGACGCGATATAACATCTTAGGCAACGCTAATTTTTTCTTACTCAAAGTGCTTGCCTGCGTTATCCTAAGACTTCATTAGGGAGTTTTCGTGTATCGCGTTTCCCCCTCCGCTATGCCCTCCGCAACGAAGACGCCGTTACCGCGCCTGCGCGCCGGTGGCCTTGACTGTAGAGTTAAGGGCATCGTAGCGGGTTGCGGAGAGCGTCGTGCGACGGCGAAAACAGTCTGCGAAAACTCTCCAATATTGTACAGAGCGCAACACTCCTAGCGCGAACAAGCGATTGATGGTTTTCGCTATTTGTCTAAAAAAAATCAAAAGACTTCCATCAATATTATTAGTGTGTTTGCAAGTGCTCATCTGGTAAATCTGTTGCGTAGTGTACATATTCGGTTTCGTAGATGCACATTTTGGGGACCGTCTTGAAAGAAACACTTTAAGTGGTTCAAGTAGAAATATATTTCGTTGAAGCTTGTCTGAAAGTGTTGCATATTTTATGAATACGTTGTCAGGCAAAAATAGTTCACCACATAACTGAATACGACGCCTGCACCTTTGCATTTGTTGCATTAAAATGATTTCGGGCTTATTCTTATGCAGAAAATTGCGCAAACCAGGGTTAGAACAATGGACACTTTTCGCGAAGAGGTTGATATGTGCGGGGCTTTATACCAACGGGTTCAAACGGGACGAGTTCAAACGAAAAATGTTTGGGCTACGGGTTCAATATGAAGGGCGTTTCGGGAACGGGTTGAAACGGGACAGGTTCAAGCGGGAAGGTCGTTTCGAGATAGGGTCAAAATGGGATGGTTCAAACGGGAAGGTCGTTTCCGGAATGGGTGAAAACGGGGAATGGATTGTTTCGGGCTAAATCCCTGAATAATCACACTTTCATTGACGATTCTTCAGCAAAATATAGTTAAGTTACAAGGCTACAGCTCGTGCGTCGCGGATCTGAAATGCAAAGCGATCGCCATCTCATTCGTGAATAGTTTGTTTTGCGGAGGTGCCAGCATTTTCACTACCGGTCCTAAAGGCGACTCCACTATTTCTTGACACTCAAATTTATCCGAATGCCTATTTTAATTTAATGATGTATTTTAGACGCTTCATTCAAGTGGTAACAAGGAATGTAGTATCTTTTCAGGCACTTTGTCGAACATCAGATAAGCTGGCAAACAACAATATCACATTATATCAAGTGCATAGAAACAAAAGAGTCGAAACAATGCCATAACAGTCGAAAACAATTTCAATTTATAAAATAACAGAAATTTGTAGATAGTAAACTCCAATGCTCAGCTAGCACAAAGCGCTTTTTCACATAAAATATTTTAATCTCTACTGGAGATTTGCATCGGCAATAGTCTTGCTACTATACGACTCACTTGTCGCTTCCGGAGCGTTTATCCACCGCACATAAATGTGAAGCCGCATCGATACAAAGCGGTTCAACAGCAGCACGACGGCATGTCTTGCTGAACACAACCCTCGGTCTTTCACTCGGAGTGCATCACACACGGCTGCTGCTACTGCCGCCGATACGAAGAAATATAGCCACAATATGGCGCCGCCGCGGCGCGAGCCTGGTCAAAGGTGGCCTCCACCCTGTAAGCGGAACCGGCCGGCAAAAGGAGGCACCCTAACCAGTGCGGGGCCGCTGCGCCATGGGGTGGCGTTCATTAAACCTTTGACGCGCGCCAGCCAATGGGAAGTTATCCATCAATTCGCTGCAACAGACTACAGGCTTCGCTCTATCGGACAGGGGACATTTAGGTGCCGTCTGCCGTCGCTTCAAACGCTGATAATGCCGCTTCGCTCCATAAAACAAACAAAAGGTTTCGAATTAAAACAAAAAAACAATGACGTCGCATTTGAGGCGCCAACACCAACACGACATCGTTTCCATGGCTTCCACCATGTTTGTTTTCGAGGAGCGTTGTAAAAACTTTAACAATCTAAGTTCAGCTATTTTTTCTACATTCACTTTACGTCTTAATCTGTTAAAAAAAACAATTTTATTTTTCATAAAAATATAATATTTGTTGGTTACCTTTATTTCTCCGGAATTTACTATTTCATGCATGATTCGCACGCTTCAATCGCTCAAAAAAAGGATGTAGACTGCAGAAAAAGAGACAACAATGCCGAGACTTCTGCGCCCCAACTGCGTAGACGGGTAATTGCCACATAGTGGGATCGTCACTTTCGAATTCGCAGCGTGCCTGAACCCGAATTCGTGGTGGATCCTCAAACACAAATCTTTCAAGTTTTACGCTCCGCCCAACATTTGAGTTACATCAACAACTCGAAAGGTTCGCGTTTGGGCGCAGTACAGCACCACTGCAGCTGATACAAAAGAGCTCATTTAGAGCGACGTATTGAAGCGCTGAATTTATTGCTACCTTGACGCAGAGGGTATCGATCCTTATATGAAGGCCGCCGTAGTTCCAGTGAGGGACAGCCAGGATTGTGAGAAATGGTCTCCAATGTTCAACGACAACACCTTCTGCGCCGGGGGTTTCGGAACGGGAACATGCGAGGTGAGTCCAAAAGGAACATGTCCTCATAGCTGGTGTTATTCGCAGCTCGAGCCCAGTGCCATTAATTTAATTTGTTCTGTTGCAAATATTCGACTCAAGGGAGCGCTAGTTTTTTCCGTACTCTTCTATCAATAGGTGGTGGCCTTCCGCTACCCTCCTTCCCGCCTTTTCTGCTAGGTGGCGTTGCCTCGTCTGGATATTGTGAAACCCAAAAATTTCGAGAGTGTTCCACACAAGCTTGATTACACTTGTCTTCCTTGGAGGAGGATCCTCAGAATCTCATTCTGCACATGGAGGGCATGCGTGAGTCCCCAGTGCTATTAGCAATACTTCATTTTATTGGTTTGCGGAACATCAGGCAGAGAGCCAAATGACAGCCCTTGACTCCCAGCTCCCAGACTGCAGAACTCTTGGCGATCTGCAATGCATTAAATCCGAATATGCTTCGCCAAGAAAAACAAGTCCACGTCTTTACTGACTTAATAAGAGGATGTGAGCGCTAGACCAGTCACAATCCTCTCCTTCACAAAAACAAGGCACTCGTTAACATCCCACACACCATAAAATTAGGTGACACTAATACAAATCCGCGAAAATACAAAAATACCGGGGAACGAGAATGCTGACCCGGTTGCGACGGATTCGCTAAACACAGGCAACCCTCATAAGGCTCCTTCAACCGCTCGGTCCCAACTGAATCAAGAAAAGCTCAGACGCGAAGCCGAGAAGCATTAAGACTTGAATTTGGGCTAGTTTGTTCATGCTTGTTGAAAGGGAAAAAAGCGCGAACAAAACAACTACAAAGGAAAGCATAAAGACGACAAAACAGGCGGCTCTCTTGTTGCCTTTGTGTGTTTATTTCCCTCGTCTTGCTCACGGCTTTTAAACGTTTACCAAACCATGAAGGCCCGGAAGGCTCGCCTGGCTGCACTGCTACCCGGCGACGGCTCTTCCTTCTCCTCTGAGTACTCCGATTCGGAAGGGGCTGCCTTCCAAGGTTACACACAATCACTATCCCTTCTTTTTGGCTATCTAAATTACACAAACCCAGATCCCTAGAGAAATCGGGCCCTATTGTCTATTGCGCACACAATGCCCAGTGCCAGCCACATGCATCCATTTGTTCTGGGACTGCTCATAATGTCTTTGTTATTCGAAGTCTCCCCTTAGGTAGCGTGTCCCTAGTGAACTACCCTCCAAGTTACATCGACTGGACAAGCCCCCACCGCACTAAGCCTCCCGATCACCGCAAGGAAATCCTGGACTCTTCTTTCTTGCGTGTGAAAGGCCGACCTCACTCGGTATATCTCGTCACCGATCTTTTCACCCAATCCATTTCACACCTTTCCTCATCCCTCTCCCTTCCTCTCTGGCTCGGATAACTTTAGTAAAATAGAATTGAAGTGTATCTCTTTTCATGTAAATAAGCATCGCTTTCCTTGTTATCATAAATATCAATTGTTACACTTTCGGAACAATCACAATGAGCGAGTGTCAACCTACACCTCTATAGGCTTCTTGCACCTGACGTCACTACCGGTTAGACTCGAAATCAAAAACAACATTGTCGTCTTCTATCAGTGGCTTGGCGCCATGTTGGAGGCAATCGGCGTGGTATTGCGGCAGCAGTAGTGCCGTAAAGCCACAGAGCCGTCTTTGCATAACCATATTTCAGAATATGTTCTTGTCCTAGTCAATCGGCAAAGATGCTCCTCACCTGACTTGAAGTACGGTGCACAGATCCTTTGTTGGAGTAAGAAGCTTTTCTGTCGAGATCATAGCGTTAATACAATATTCTAGAGCGAAATTTCCCATGCATTTTGTCGCTTCGGCGCTTCGGAATGGAGGAGCCTAGATGCGGACATTGACGGTCCCAGTTGGCGGTCCCGATGAGCCCATATCACTTACAACGCCTTATATGCACAAAGCAGAAGCAAAACATTACCTGTAAGGTTTGTACAATGTTATATTTATTTTTCGTTGCAGAAGTCTACCGGAACCTCGCATTGACAAACAAAAAATAAAGTTGACAAGTGCTTGAGCAACTTCTAAATTGTCGCGGCAAAACGAACACGCCTAACTCTGTCATTTTTTTCTTCTTCTGCTCCTTTTTTGCTTTCTATCTCGTTCTTTCTCTCGGGACCGCATATGTTAACGCCCAAGGTTTGCCGCGTTCTGCTCCTATTTTTTTCTGCCGGGTCAAGGTTATGCCGGCGTATCTGTCGGAGCCATTCATAACGCCGACGAATCGACTGCTCGAGCGTCGTCTTCTCCTTGTTTAAACGTCTTCCTGGAATTCTAGAAAAAAATTGAAAGACGTTACAACACCCTGTAATGCCGAATCAGAGCGCAGCTCTTGAAGAGGAGGAGGGAAGGGTACTGAAGGGAGAGTATACTCCTCCTCCCTCCTTCTCGCCTCCTCATCCTCCCTGCTACTCCTCCCCTCCTCCTCGTCGTCCTCCTCCTCCCCGCCTTCCTCCTTCACCTCCTCCACCTCCCCTGATCCTTCAAGCTCCTCCCCTCCCCTCGTCCTCATCTCTCCTGCCCTCCCTACTCTCCTCCTCATCCCTTCTCTCGCCCTCCTCCTCCTCCCTCCTCCTCCCCTCCTCCTCTCTCCTCCCCTCCCCTTGTCCCCCCCTCCTCCCCTCTCCCCCTCCTTGTCCCCTCCACCTCGTGCTTCTCCTGCCCCCTCCCCTCCTCCCCCTCCTCGTCCCTTCCCCCTCGTTATCCTCCCCCTCCTTCTCCTCCCCCGACGTTTCGGCATGGTGCCGAAACGTCACCGTGCCGAAACGCCACCACGGTGCATTATGGGACGTTTCGGCATGGTGCCCAAACGTCACTGTTCCGAAACGTCACCGCGGTTACGCCGAAGGCGACACCGCTCAAGCCGGAAACGGGCGCCTAAGAGCTGCGCTCTAAAACAATGCTACTGGCCATAACTCCGTTGTCACCGACTTTTACGGCTGGAGCAATCATTTACAGTGCAACTGACCATTTTAAACTTCGAATTGAACGGACAAGCTACCGTGCGAACACGGCCCCAAAGCACACGAAACATAGCATAACTGTGATAAATGCTTCCAACATGTATTAAGGCGGGCACCGGTGACATTTACGAACCGGTAGTAGCGTTGCATCATGCTACTGTGCAAGAACCCTATATCATGAGGGGCTGGGATCCCCTGGTATGCGTGCCGACATTTACACTTTCGGCACGAGATCATGCTATAGAAATGTTGAGAGCTGGGCTAGATGGTGATCGTTTTACATTCTGAAATAAAAGAGCGCAAAAGTCCGGTTTGTCTCTTCCTTTGTATCTTTTTCTTTTGCGCTGTTTTATTCCATTATGTACAGCGATCATGCTCACCTATTAACTGAAGTCGGTGTTTCCGTTTTTATTTGAAGAGACAGAGTTCTTAGCTCTCTCGCGGTTTTTTGTTTCGGATTTCTGAGGTCTTTGTGGTAGTTAAATATATTATTTAATCGGTATTGAAACAAATACTTATTCATATACATCTTTACTTTAGTCAATATTACACAGCAAATAACTAATTAATTGAAAATTCGGCAGTATATTAGTAAGGACAGTTCTATTTGATGAGATACCTGAAATATAAACGGTGATGGAAGTAACGAACGTGTAAGTATTAAGACACAAGGAGCACACGCTACGCAACATATATCAACATAAATTAAAAACTATGAACACTGACATAACTTCAAAGTTTACATCAACACTCATCAAGCAAGAAGGCATGTATAAAAATATATTAACATCTGAAATACCTCAAAAGGAAACTTAACATATTTACGTAAAAAAAAGAAAAAACAGAGACGTGGTTTTGAAGTTAGTCACGAAGACCGTTGATAATTCTTAATGACAATGCTTAAGATTGGGACTAGCAACAAGAGCTTCGGTAAGGTTTTTCCAGTCTCTGATGGAATGGGGCAAGCAGGAATCTAGCTCTCTGCCAGTTAATGATATATTTAATAAGGAGCATTGTGAATTATTTCGCCCGCCATAGACTGCGGGAAAGCTTTGCAAACGGGCAGGCGTTTTTGTATTGCGTGTACAGAAGCTATAAATATTTTCTCTTCGTGCTTACATCAGTAAACACTGCTTCTGGAATGATTTGAATATTTGGACATTATTTGCTCTAGGATGGTTGGGGAGGTCCAGCTGTCGTGAAAAGTTCACAAGGGTGGGTCCTGGTTGGAGTGACGTCGTACATCTTGAAGTGTAAGTTCCAACCTGCATACTACACCAGCGTGATGCAGTACGTGGATTGGATTAAAGAAAAAATAAAAAATCATAAATCCCGCGGACGCAGAGGGTAACACGCTGGAAAAAATAAAATGTTCACTGGCGCCAGACGTGTCCAATTGTTGTTTTTCAAGCGGTAGCATTATAGGCCAAATCCCATTCAAGATTGTGCCCTCAAAGTCACGTAACGCCCATGGCTGAAGCAATGGTGACTGAAGCATAAGCTCCGGTCACGTTAACTCGTAAGCGCCGTCCGCGTAAGCGCCGGTTGCGTAAGCTCTGTCAACACCACCTAGAGCTAAGGCCGTAGCGCTTCCCTCTCTCCCTGCACGGAGCGTCAGCAGGACTAGGCTGAACTGGAATTGCGCTTCTTCGCAAGGCTCCCCTTCATAGTTGGCTTCTTTGCAATGCACGTTCTCTTTTACTTTCCCTCTCCCCCTTCGTCCGAAGCGAAGCAAAAAAAAAAAAAAAAGCACGTGGCGCCACTTGCACCACGGCGTCGTGTTTTTCGCAACGGTCGTCCGTCGCGTTCGTTCCTTCGACGGATTTGTTGAGCTACTCCTCCAAGCTCCTCCCCTCCCCTCGTCCTCATCTCTCCTCCCCCTCCCTCCACTCCTCCTCCTCATCCCTTCCCGCAACCGGCAGCAATCCTGCGGGTTGGGTCACGTGACAATGAGGTGAGAGGAACAGAAGAAGAACGCAAGACGCGAGTAAGTTTTTGGACGTCGAGGGTCGAAAGTTCAACTCTCGAGTGAGATCCAGCACATTTTGGAATACAACACCGTGCCGCCGTCTCGTGTGTTCATGGCTGTGCCAGCTGTGCCATGGCTGTGCGATTTTCAGTGCTGTCATTCCGTACTGTTGTTGCATATCCGCGCTTTGGTGGAAAACTGGATGTGAAAGTGTCCATATTTGAGTTTCTGCAAGGATGACTACGAAAGCGTGGACTACAGCGAAGCGACGGGAAGATCTCGCTCCTTGACGGCATGGCAGGGTGAAAACTATTCAATTTTTATGATCGTGGGTTCGTTTTTTTGTTTTTACTTTTCGCTGAATGCATACTTAAAAGTGATTTGGTTGTGGCCTGGAAGCAACATATTCAAATGCTGACCTTGTCGCTACTTGTTGGCGCAGTACTAAATAAAAATGACTTGATTTATGCGTTCAGGTTGGAATAGTTTTCGCAAGGTATGCAAGTGATAGATTATCACGATTGGAACCAACAAATCAATGTAAAAAGAAAAAAAAGTACATTGTGTCGTTTTTGCGTATGTCATCGGAGCGCAGGAATTATCCGCTACAAGTCCCGAGTAAGACCTATATTTTAGCGGGTCTTTGAGCGGTAGTTTGGAGTGCACGCAAGCCGGAACATGGTTCATTGACCAGTTTACTTATCATACAACAGCCCAGGTAGCACACCATGTCGGCCGATACTGGGATTACGTCGGCCAGTACCGGGAGCTGTACGGCGGATCCCGGCCAGGGACGCCGGTAAGAAACCGACTTCGGCCGATATCGGGGACTCGTTGTCTAAACTGGCCTGTACCAGCCGGAAAGTTCCCGATACCGACCGACATTGTTTTCTTGCTGTAGTCACCGGCCAGTCTAGCCATTGAGTTTCCGGCAACTGGCCGATATCGTTTTCTTGCTGTAGTCACTGGCCAGTCAAGCCATGAAGTTTCCGGTGACTGGCCGACATCGTTTTCTTGCTGTAGTCACCGGTCCAGTCTAGCCGTTAAGTTTCCGCTGACTGGCGGACATCGTTTTCTTTCTGTAATCACCGGCCAGTTCAGCCACGGAGTTCCCGGTGACTGGCCGACATCGTTTTCTTGCTGCTTTCACGTGCCATTGGAGCCATGCAAGTTTTGATATGTAACCGACATAGCTTTTTCGCTGACATAGAAACTATATGATGGCTACAAATGACTGTTAGGTTGAACACGTCTTCACTATGCTAAAAGGTGACACCTAGTATTATACGTAGCCTAATATTAACGCTGCGTCATCCTTAAACCAATTAATGGCTCATTTCAGTTTTGTTAAATAGGACGGGGTCACACATGGCTGTGGAATGAAAATTTAATTTGGTTTACATCTATTAGTTTTTTTAGAGCGCAGCTCTTAGGCGCCCGTTTTCGGTTTGAGCGGCATCGCCCTCGCAGTCGCCGCCGGCGTAACCGCGCGTTGCATTATGGGAAACGTCCCATAATTCAACGCGCGGGTCTCACACGTGACCCGCGCATTGCATTATGAGACGTTTCCCATTATAACGGCATGTGTGACTGATTGATTGATTGATTATTAGGTGTTTAATGGCGTAAAAAGCAACATAGGCCATGGTGCGCCAAAGAAATAATTAAAAGAGTCTATAGTAAAATAAAGAAATTACTATGCAGAACATCTGTAACTGGTGCAGGTAGCCAGTTTTTTTAAGAAAATCTAAAATGTGACCAAAAGGAACTAAAGGTTCATCGCCCAGCAAGAAGGCTGGGTGAAATGGAAGATATCCCGAAAGTGAAGGGAAACTTGTTCGACGTTCTTGATCAAAGAATTTGCAGTGCCAAAGAATGTGCAATATAGTTAGCAATTCACCGCAATGCTCACAGACTGTGGTGTCCTCACCACAAAGAAGATGTCGATGGGTCAAACGTGAATGCCAAATTCTCAAACGATACATTAAAACTTCATTACGACGGTTTCTATAATGCGAACTCTCCCATACCCCCAAACGTGGTTTTACAACATGCAGCTTATTATCTATTTCTTTGTCACAATCTAGCTGCCAGGCGTTATAAATTGCTCTTTTGAGAACTGGTATAAAATCTTCTTGAGGCAGCCCAACGGGTGTTTCCAGAGCATCCCTAACAGCGGCTGCTAGCCTATCCGCCTTTTCATTCCCTGAAATTCCCACATGGCTTGGTACCCAGCACAGCTGGATAATGTATCCCATTTGGGAGGCCAGGTTTAACACTACACGTACTTGTTGAACAAGCCGATTCTTAGAATCACTGAGGGAACAGAGAGAGAGGAGAGCACTCTGGGAGTCCACAAACAAAATAGCTTTCCTGATATTGTTGCCTAATATATATTCAATAACCATGAGCACACCATAAAGCTCTGCTGTAAAAATGCTGGCAACAGAGTCAAGCCGTCGAGCTTTCTCAAAATGTTCTGAATATACAGCTG
Source organism: Ixodes persulcatus (assembly GCA_013358835.2). Classification (NCBI taxonomy): domain Eukaryota; kingdom Metazoa; phylum Arthropoda; class Arachnida; order Ixodida; family Ixodidae; genus Ixodes; species Ixodes persulcatus. The sequence continues at coordinate 21,630 of JABSTQ010003248.1, forward strand.
AACCGACAAAGTGTGGAGTTTTTGCACCATCAGTGAAGAATTGTGCATAGTCCTGATACTTAGCTTGCAAGGTCATAAACTCTTGCTGAAGAACTAGTGGCGCAACAGATCGTTTATTGTATTTTGCCAGCGACCAGTCACAGGTATAGTGCACCACCTTCCAAGGAGCAATGCTTCGAACTCTCGTCATCAAGCTACGCTCAGGAAGTTCAAGCTGCAGTGATGCAGACATACTTTGAATGCGGAGGCTTAAAGGCCGTACTATACTTGGCTTGTTCTCAAAAAGACGTAAAAAAGGGGATACCTGCAAACAGCGGAAGGATGGATGTTCAGGGTCAGATTTGACTTTATAACTGTAGCATAGGCTGAGGTACTGTCTTCGCTTTTCTAGTGGCATTTGGTATGTCTCTGCATACAAACTCGGGATAGGCGACGTTCGGAAGGCTCCCGTGGCGAGCCGAAGTCCAAGGTGATGCACGGGATCTAGCATTTTTAAAGATGACGGTCGTGCCGAACCATATACAACCGCACCATAGTCGAGACGGGAACGAACTAGCGAGTTGTAGAGTCGGAGGAGGCACCTCCTGTCAGAACCCCAGGACATGTGTGCATGTACCTTGAGAACATTAGCAGATTTAAGACACCTTCTCTTCAGTTCCTTTAAATGGGTCTGAAAAGTGAGCTTCTTATCAAAAATAACACCCAAGAACTTGTGTTCATGCCTAACAGTTATGTAAGTGCCATTCATCTGCAAGCTGGGATCTAGCGACAACCCCCGACGTAATGAAAAAGGCACGCACACCGTTTTTTCTGGTGCAAACCGGAACCCATTTTCATCGGCCCACTTACTCATCCTATTTATTGCTATCTGCAATTGGCGCTCACAAATTGACAAGTTGCATGAGGAGAAAGCGATCTGGACATCGTCTACGTACAATTAATAAAAAAACTAATGGTGGTATAACTGCAGCGAGGCTGTTGATCTTAATTGCGAACAAGGTAACACTCAAGACAACTCCTTGTGGGACGCCGTTTTCCGGTGTAAAAACATCTGAGAGCGTGAATCCCAAGCGAACCTGAAAAAACGGTCTGTCAAGAAGTCCCTTATGCAACGCAGCATGCGACCACGAACACCGCACCTATACAGGTCCTGAAGTATTCCGTACCGCCATGCCGTATCGTAAGCTTTCTGTAAATCAAAAAAGACAGAAAGGCAATGCTGCCGGTTCACAAAAGCCTCACGCACGAAAGTCTCCAACCGAACAAGGGGATCTAAGGTTGAGCGACCTCTTCTAAAACCACACTGGTTTCTATCTAAAATTTTCTTTTGTTCTAGAATGTATACTAGCCTTCTGTTTATAAGCCTTTCATAAGTTTTTCCTAGACAACTAGTCAGTGCTATAGGCCGATTACTTGTTGATAGGGAAGGGTCTTTGCCAGGCTTCAAGATGGCAATGATGTGTGCTCGCTTCCAGGACTGTGGAAAACAAGAAGCTTCCCATAAATGATTAAAGAAAGACAACAAATGCACCAAGGATTCAGCTGACAAGTGCCTCAGCAGTTCATAATGAATCATATCTGGACCAGGTGCTGACTGCTTCCTTGCTGCAAGGGCCATTTCAAGCTCACACATTGTGAACGGCCGGTTGTAACCAGTGTCACTTCCAGAAACATCAATTGGCTGTTTTTCTGCCAAGGACCTAAACTTTTTGAATTTAGTAGTGTAATTCGAGGAACTGGACACCTCTCGAAATGATCAGCAAGAATGTCAGCCTGATCTTTTAGTGATGGGGATGATGAGGGAAAAAGGGGGATGCTGAAGGAGCGGTAAGTACCTCGAATTTTCCTAACACGATCCCATACATCTTTTGCAGGAACAAAACTGTTTATAGAGGATACATATTTCACCCATGAGGTCCTCTTGGCTTGTTTACGTGTCCAACGAGCTTTTGCTTTACACTGTTTAAATTTCATCTTGTTCTGCACAGTCGGGTACCGCCGAAACTTTCCCCAAGCCTTATTCTGAGCTTTTATGGTGGTCGTACAGTCCTTGTTCCACCAAGGCTTGCATTTCTTTGGAATATTTCCAGAAGTTCGGGGAACTGACACAGAAGCAGCATTTATAATTTTTTCAGTAAGGTAAAGAGTCGCTTCCTCGGGAGACATAGCTAAAAAAACAGTGGGATCGACCACTGCCTCCAGAGAAAATAAAGCCCAGTCGGCTTTATCGAACTTCCACCTGGGAACACAATCTCGAAGAGAAGGAAGTGATACTGAGCTTTCTAAAATGACAGGAAAATGATCACTACCAAAAGGATTTTCTAAAACCTTCCAAGAAAAGCAAGGGAGTAAAGTAGGTGATGATATGGAAAGATCAATGAAACTAAAAGTATAATGAGTAGCACTAAAAAAAGTTGGTTGTCTTTTGTTTAAAAGGCAAAGGCCAGATGACAGTAAAAAACGTTCTATGACACCGCCACGGGAGTCTTGACGAGCATGGCCTCACATGGGGTGGTGCGCATTAAAATCTCCTAAGATTAAAAAAGGCTGTGGGAGTTGGCCCACAAGTCCTTGCAGGTCATGTAAATGCACTGGAAGGTTGGGTGGCAGGTAAAGCGAAACAATTGTAATTAGGCGGTCAAGCAGAACACGAACCGCTACTGCTTCTAAGGGGGTTGCGAGAGGGACAGGAGCACAGGCAATACCACTCTGCACAACTACAGCTACTCCACCAGAAGAGGTGTTGCAAGAAACACGGTCTTTTCTAAAAACCTGATGTCGCCGTAGTACCTGTGTGTGAGTTTCATTAATATGGGTCTCCTGTAAACAAATGGCAACAGGCTGAAGCTGATCGAGAAAAAAGTTGACATCATCAATATTACGAAAAAACCGCGACAATTCCACTGCATTATACCTATATTTTTAACCATTTAAAACAAAACAAGTATAACATAAAAATTATATTAAAAAGGTATATTCCTTAGGGTTTAAAATCTATTTTTACACGCGGCGCACTTTGTTTTTTAAGGGGGTCTTTCTGACCTCGATAGAGG